>OW121819.1:48036148-48191648 GCA_933228935.1 Pemphredon lugubris
TTATTACTTTATTCGGAACGTGGCAAGTGTTTCGAGTTATTCGTTGGATAGAGGTTTAAGGTCTTCCGTATGCATGGTATCGCGGACGAAAATGTAATCAGATTAGGAATTTCCATTAAATTACTCGATTGAAAAGGAAACGTTCTTTTGCTACCAGAAACAACGCTGGATCATTTCTTCTTTGTGGGCACCAAATCGCTCGTAAAATAAACCGAAGAAGAAGGAAGCAGCGGGTCCGCAACAATCCTAAACGAACGTTTATTTTACTACTCCATCTAGTGCCACTATAAATCGCGATTAAAAATTGCGAGCTTCTCTGTTTATTTGACCACCTCTAACCGCTCTATCCGAACAAACAAATCTTTCCAAATCAAGTTGTATATCCATAAAACGTATAATAATAATAATCTTCGCAAACGTTGCTCGCTTTGCTACAAAATTTGAGCGAAAAAGTCAGATTTCGGTTATTTCAAAATTTGCAGACAGATTGGGGGCACGCTTAAATCGTCCGTTTCTTGAACTGATGCAATTTTGTTACGATGCATCTTGCTCGATCGTAACAAATGGCATGGAGTCCTTTGTGATATAATTGTGATATTACGTTTTCCGTACAGCACACACCATACTAGAGTGAGTAATCTCTCACGACATGATCTATGCGTATTTAACGCAAGCACTGCTGAAAATACGATCGGTCGTAAACAACGAGTATGTTTATGCTTGGAATGTCAATATCGACATTGTCCGACGAGTAAGGTACATAACTAATGTTCCTTGATTAATCTCTTCCGGCACGTTAAACAATGTTCTCGAATTTAAAGCGTCGCATTATCGTTTTACGCCGCGGAAACGTACTGCTGGAAGAATAACTCTTGCTATTGGAATGCTAAAAACAAAGTATCGTTCGAGAAATCGGTAACTCTTATAGAAGCTTACCCAACGAAGAGTTAAGTATTCAATTTTGTACAATATTTCGTTCCTTTCAATTTTATGTTCAATTCCTCGGAGTATTTAATCGGCGTAAAGAATTTTACCGAAATCCGCTACTTGGAAAATGATGAATTTGTATGAAGCAGTTAAGGACGAAACCCTTTTTCGCAACGTATCCCGAAGGCCGATGCGCGTGTATGTAGGTAAGAAAGTGCTCCGCTTACATAAATCTCATCAACTTGAAAGCCGCGGGTGCTGGATTACCTCTATCGTGACTAGTTGACGGCAACTTCTCCAATGGGATCGGTGTAATGTAAACGACACGTCGCCCTTCCTCGGCCCAGTAGATTGCCGCCTACGAAGGAAATCTTTATTCCGGAAACGTTGAGACCACACGCGTAAAAGAGAAAATTCGTAACTGATAATACGTGACTCTCGCGTGACAATTGTTCTTAGTTTTGCATAGTAAAGATTCCAGTTTGGTGCGAGGAATTTAATTGCAGTTGTATCTTGGATTATGGAAAGTTGACGATACCAGTTTATGGTGTCATTGTGCGCTTTTATCGCCAGGTAATTCCGTTTCCAAAGAATTCCGTAAAAAAGAAAAGAATTACTTTGTTCTGATTATCGAGACGTAATCGTACAATAATCGCGATACAAATAATTGGAAGCTTTCGAGCGATATTCGCGTGCCAACATTAGAAACCGTCGTAGGACACCACATATTTTTTTTAATATTTACCTCAAACATGAAGGACTTGCTCAATTTCATCGGTCCACAGAATAAGGTTGTTTTTACGTTATGGTTTGTTGAGAACATGTTTTATACACTTTGAATCTAGATCGTATTTAGGTTATAAAATGATTATCGTAATCAAAACGACGAACCCGTTCGCACGGTCAATGACGCCGACTCGAGTACAATTGAGTACAATGAAATAATACTTGTCGCCAACTAATTCTATGAAAAACCTGTCTTCCCTCGTTCTTTTCTCCTTGCGAATTTTCAGACTTTCACGGGCAAGATTTAAATGAAACGTTGGTCCGCTTCGATACGACATCAGCGCCATCTTCAGTTTTTCGGATTTATAAACTATGCTGCGACGACATCTAACGCGATGCATAAGAAAACTGCATCCCTGTTTGACTGTGGTTCGGCATCATTCGGCATGTTCGGCACACGGTACATACACATGCAATCCAATATAGGTTATGTAAATGTAAATACAAAACAACGTACGTTTACAAGTTTGTTTAACGACGCATCGAGTCTGAGTGTTCGAACAGCAACTATGCGCGAAGTGGAAGTAAATCCTGTTTTCATGTGCTAATGAACTGCTACTCTATTCGAGATAGAAGAAAACGCCGATTTGCCAAAATGAGCAGCGAAAACCAAATTACTAGTATTGTAAACGACATTTTGGTATGTACGCGGTTTTCTTAGATTTTGCACTTTTCGAACGTTATTCGTATATTCGTCGAAATCAGAAACTGTGGCTAATGAAATAAAATGATATATTATTTTAGAAAGTAGAAGCTATAGAAGAAGCATTTAGTTGCGTTCTCGTACATCATCCAAATAGCGAAGCTGAAAAGATAGCAGGATGGCAAGCCGAGTTAACGTCCGTTATGTCAGGGTTACCGAAAGAACAGCAAGAAAGCGCAGTACGTCAGTTTTTGTCAATGGCAGCGGCAATGACTAACCATAGACGATTAAAGTTGTTGCTATCGTTGTTGGAACACTTAGTTACCTCTAATGTCTTGCCTGCAAGGTACATAGCTTCTCTAACGATATAGCTTACATCCTGAATTGACATAGTCAATATATATTAAGTACAAACTATTGTACAAACTATTTGCAACTTGATTCTAGGTTGGTATGCGAGTGTATTTTATCGTGCGACAAATTGCAATATCAGTTGGAAGACTTCTGGGTGGAATGTTTTGTCCTTGTGCGACACATCGTGGGGGGAGTCGATTATAAAGGAGTCAGGGAAATAATGAAAGTAGGTTTTACTACGATTCTGCCAGACTTGTATTCATTTCGATTAACGAGATCTAATTACGTTCCCATACAACAGGGATGCAAAGAAAAATCACACACTATCCCGGCGAGGCTAAACGCATCTGTTCAACCACAGTTGAAGGCCTTAGAGAATGTAATAGAATACATTTTTGACAGAAACGCTTGTCTATTACCTGGATATTTCATTGTCAACGAAGTTCAAAAAGCTTTTCCCAACGGTAAAAAATGGCCACATTGGGTACGTCTAGTAGAAAGGTAAATCTTGTCGCGTTCTATTGACACTGATTTCTGACATTACCATCTTTTTATTAGAAATTGGCAAAGCTTCTTTCAAACTTTGTTGAGAGCTTTCGTTACACAGCACAGATGGTGTCTATAGTAGGACATTCAAAAATGCTACCAGTAGTCGAACATACCGGATACGCAGATCATTTAATGAGTCCATGGTTACTAGATCCGACGACATTAAAGTTCTCATTGAAAGGAAATCTTCCTTACGATCAAGACATACTTAAACCTCAAACCGAGTTACTTAGATATGTCTTGGAGCAACCTTACAGTCGAGATATGGTGTGCTCGATGCTTGGGCTCCAGAAACAGGTATAAACTACTCTATAGAAATATCAATCAATCAAAAGCGATTTTTTGAAGAATATTATTCTTGCGTATTATAGCACAAGCAAAGGTGTATAGTGTTAGAAGAGCAATTGGTAGAACTCGTTATTCTTGCCATGGAGCGTTCGGAAAATGAAACCCTACCAGCGGAGGGAACGGATGGGACTGTTGCAAATCACTGGGTGTGGTTACACCTCTCGTCGCAGTTAATATATTTTGTACTTTTTCAATTTGCTTGTTTCCCAAGTATCGTAATGGCCATACATGACAAATTAGCAGGCAGGGACTTAAGAAAGGGAAGAGATCATTTGATGTGGGTTCTACTCCAATTCATCTCCGGAAGCATTCAAAGAAATCCATTGTCAAATTTCTTGCCAGTATTAAAATTGTACGATCTTCTTTATCCGGAAAAAGAACCGTTGCCCGTGCCGGATTATACTCAAGCATTGTGCACTCATCAAATGGCTATCACATGTATATGGATACACTTACTGAAAAAGGCTCAGTCGGATCATTCAAATATTCATAGACCAATACCACACAATCTGAAGGTTCACCACGAATTTTTGCAGCACTTAGTTATGCCCAATACATCCCTCTGTATGGGCTCCGACTATCGCATTGCTCTATTATGCAATGCGTATTCTACGAATCAAGAATATTTCAGTAGACCAATGGCAGCTTTGGTCGATACCATACTCGGCAGCCAGAAAGGTCAACAACAGCAACCACTGCAGACGTTGCAAAATAATGCGGCACTTCCGAGCGGTCCAACTACACCCTTGTCCATGTCGATTCTGGATTCGTTAACTGTTCACTCGAAGATGAGCTTGATACACAGCATTGTTACGCACGTCATTAAATTAGCACAATCGAAAAGTAACATGGCATTGGCGCCGGCTTTGGTCGAAACTTACAGCAGACTGCTGATTTATACGGAGATTGAGAGTCTCGGTATAAAGGGTTTCATTAGTCAGCTACTTCCAACAGTTTTCAAGTCCCACGCATGGGGAATACTCCATACGCTCTTGGAAATGTTCAACTATAGAATGCATCATATTCAGCCGCATTATAGGGTTCAGCTTCTGTCGCACTTACATAGCCTCGCGGCGGTCCCACAGACCAACCAAACGCAACTTCATCTCTGCGTTGAAAGTACGGCGCTCAGATTGATCACCGGTTTAGGTTCCGCGGAGGTGCAGCCCCAGTTGTCAAGGTTTTTATCGGAGTCAAAAACCCTGGTATCTGCAGAATCGGAAGAATTGAACAGAGCTTTGGTACTTACACTGGCGCGATCGATGCACGTAACAGGAACCGGGGCGGAGAGCCTCAGTGGCACTTGGTGCAAAGAACTACTTAACACAATTATGCAAAATACACCGCATTCGTGGGCAAACCATACTCTGCAATGCTTTCCGCCGGTACTTAGTGAATTTTTCCAACAGAACAGCGTACCAAAAGAAAATAAACAGCAGATAAAAAAAGCCGTTGAAGAAGAATATCGGAATTGGGCCTCCATGAGCAACGAGAATGACATAATTGCACACTTTTCTGTACCCGGTACTCCGCCTCTCTTTTTATGCCTTTTATGGAAAATGATTCTGGAGACCGATCGCATCAGTCCAATAGCGTATAAGATTCTAGAAAGAATCGGGGCACGTGCTCTGTCGGCTCATCTTCGAAAGTTTTGCGACTACCTCGTCTTTGAGTTTGCCAACAGCGTTGGAGGACAACATGTAAATAAATGCGTGGATACCATTAACGACATGATATGGAAATATAATATCGTGACCATTGACAGATTAGTTCTCTGTCTGGCACTGAGGACTCAGGAGGGCAGTGAGGCTCAAGTATGCTTCTTCATCATACAACTTCTGCTACTCAAAGCCGCCGAGTTTCGAAATAGGGTACAAGAGTTTGTGAAGGAGAATTCTCCGGAGCATTGGAAACAATCTAATTGGCACGAGAAGCATCTCGCGTTTCACAGGAAGTTTCCAGAAAAGTTCGCACCGGAAGGCATCATGGAACAAACTAGTGGAGGGCCTAGTCAGTATCAGAGTTTGCCCGTTTACTTTGGAAATGTGTGCTTGAGGTTCTTACCAGTTTTCGACATCGTAGTGCATCGTTACCTCGAAATCCCACCCGTGATAAAGAGTTTGGAAATATTATTGGAACATTTAGGATGTTTGTACAAATTTCACGGTAAGCATAACATTCATTTGCGTCCGTAACGACGATCTGATTTAATTGGAGTATTTACGTCAAATTTGCATGTTGGATTTTAGATCGACCTGTGACGTATCTTTACAATACATTGCATTACTACGAGCGTAAGTTGAGGGACAGACCACCTCTGAAGAGACGCTTAGTATCCGCTGTCTTGGGTTCGCTGAGAGAGATCAGGGCTCCAGGATGGGCGCTCTCGGAGGCTTATCAAATGTACATGGCGCGATCCGCCGACGATGCGGTCACGTGGGTGCCAGAGTTGGATTATTATATTCGCTTAGTACAAAGAATCGTCGAAAGTAAGACATTTCTTTAGTAGGGTGAAGCAGCCCTTTGACGGTCACGGTTTAACAAGTTTCTTATTGCAGCAATGTCAGGTGCTGCCCATTTCCCAGCTACCGATTGGAGATTCAATGAATTTCCTAACCCAGCCGCGCACGTTCTTTACGTTACGTGCGTAGAGCTCATGGCTGTACCTGTTGCTCCGAATTTGGTTGCAAATTCCTTGTTGGACGTAGTTGCAAAGGGGTAGGATACAAATCATTTTATATTGTTCTTTGAAAATTGAGTAAATAAGATACTTAATTGTCATCATGACGAACGAAAAGTTCGGAGAATTTGTGTAATTCCTCGCTATTTTGTTCTCCAGATACACGGTGGTACCATCCGATGAAATTCATTTATGGGTAAACTGCGTTGGACTACTTTTAGCCGCTTTACCAGAGTGTTATTGGTCGGCGCTTCATGAGCGGCTGGTAGAGACTATCAGTAGTCCTGGATTAGCCAGCTGGCAATACAATAATTTAACGCCATTTCAAATGTTTAATTTCAATATTACTCATAACAGTCTGCTCGAAAACAAATATAGCTACATGCTGGCGTTGGCACATTCCGTATGGCATCATGCCGGTGTCGGACAAATAACAACGATGCCTCAGTAAGTACTTTGACGTAATAGAGCGTAAGAAATCCCGATATGTCGTCGCAATAGTTTAATCCACAAATTAACAAATGACACGTTTCTCTTAGATTCGTGAAAGAAAAGCTTCAACCGGTCGTAAATAGCGAAGAACAATTAATATACGCTTGTCACTTGATTGGCCCGACTTTAGCGAGATTCAACGCCGAAAGGCCACCGTGCGTCGTAGAATTGACAGTTTGTTTATACGACATGCTCGAACAAGTCGACCGTGCTCAGACCCATCTGAAGTATATGGACCCCCTTTGTGACTTATTGTATCCTTTTTACGCTAAACCAGTTTTCTTTTTCGTTACGTGACCATAGAAAAATCTACGTAGTATTGCATTTTCCTTAATGCTGATTACTATAGATATCATATAAAATACATGTTCGTTGGTGATATGATGAAGAATGATTTAGAATGTATCATACGAAGACTGAGGCCTGCTCTACAAATGAGATTACGCTTTATCGCGCATACAAATATAGAAGGAATTCATTCTTCTTGAGACATTCCTAGTACGAGCTCTACAGAAACGTCGAGTTAACGTTGCGGTAAAAATACTGTGCGGGGTTGTTTCCCCGATTATACAATGTTATCGTTGTACGGGCATTACGGTCTAAATATGCCGAGAATGTTATTTGAATTCACTTGGCGAAAACTTTTTCATACCTGACACGAATTTACTGAATCTGACGTATGATATAACAATGATATGGTAATTCTGTATCAGTTATAATTTATTATTACTTACTTACTGTAACTTATTGTAATTATAGAAAAACTTTCTATCAATTTTATTGTATAAAAACATTAATACAAAATTTCAAGTACTCTGTGTATGGTTTACATAATTAGTGAAATTCTTTTTGCTCGTTTATTTGCAAATATAGATGCCACATGACGTACACACGATTGTTTTGACACAGTATACTATATGTCAATATTCGTGGAAAATACGATTAATTTTTTTGGACCACCTCGAAAACCCCATTGGTTCTCTGCTAAACAGATTTAAGGGTTCAGTTCTCGCGTACTTGTGCATGGCCGAGGCGAGACCTTGTCTCTTGACACGTATGTACATAAATATTCGTCAATTTTATATAAACATATAAATACTCGTAATAGACTGGTATGTACGCCCCTGCCAACGATTGCTTTCTTCGATTTTCTGGGAAATGTACCAACGCAACGTTGCGTGCATTTGTTCTCCAACTTCTCTTTCGATTATGTATATCGTTGATTTATCGAGGCGTACGCGAGTACACAATCGCGCGCAGATGCATAGATCGCTAATCAATTCGTTGGCAAGCATTGGCATTGAATTAAAAACGAAGACCATTTGGATTCCTTCAAAAAGTGAATTTTCGTGGATCCTGAAAGCACTTAGTAGCGTGAGAGAATAAATGACTTGATTAAGGATCCATTAGATTTACCGCGGAAGGTCGAAGATTTAATTGATATTCCCCAAAGAGCATAGCTGCTAACCATTTATACTGTTCGTCCTTCAATGTTCCAGCTAATGTGTTCCCAAAAAAGGGACTTTCTTTACACCTAAAACAGATGTCCTTTGTTTATATTCAAATAATAATATTTAACTACGGCCATGAAAGCTACATCGGCACGAATTCTTGTTCGATTTGTTCATTACCTCGTTGGTTTTTTATTCTTTGCTATAAACGTAATGGACCACCTGCAAAAAAGAAAACGCACAATTTTTTATATTCGAATTGACAACATTTTTTCCAGAAAGTTTGAGCATATTCGAATGCTTACCCCGTCTGCGGATTTCGTTTTGTTTCGTGGCCCAAATACCAAACGATATCTTCTACCTTCCACTCGTATAATTTAATAGAGCAAGCTTTGTCTTTGTAACAGCAAAGCTTCGCCTGACTGAATTCAAAGAGATGGGTTTTAAAATGTTTCGTTTTTGTATCAGCGAATTTAAGCTCGCCGGACGTTGTCATAGGTGGTTTCACCTGAAAAAAAAGTAAACCTTGTACATATTCAATCTCGCGGCACTTTGATGCACTGCGCATTGTGAATTTCTACCATGACCGTTACGTAAAAGTATAGAACGGCATGTAAAAATAGAAATGAAGTAACCGAAAATGAAACGAAGTAACTCAGGATGACCAGGTAGCGTTGATTCCGCGTACTGTTTTTGCAGAGTTAAACGAATCTAACGGTATGCTCGGATGCAGAAAATTATTACTTTGGGAAGGTTGATTAGGACAGCGTGACACTTTTCGTGTTGGGAAGGTAAATCGGCGAGAGAGAGAGAGAGAGAGAGAGAGAGAGAGAGAGAGAAGAGTAATCAAGTCCAATTAAACCACATCCTGTTTTCGTGGCGAGCAAAATACTGCATCTATCTTTCCCTTCTGACTCACGCAATCTGATCCGCGCTAAACTACTCACTATGGGAAACAAACTCGACCTCGTACGGCCCTGAACTCTCGTCGCAGAGAATCTTATTCCAGATTCGAAACCGTGCGAGTTTACCAACTAACACCGTTCTCTACATTGAAATTTTCACGTTCCCATAATAAATCGGAAAATTACACAACGGAATGCAGTGTTTGCGTAACTTGATAATTGTACCTACTAAACACTTTTTCACCTGTGCAAATACCTGTATGTATCGTAATCACAAATTTTGCGGATTTTATTTTCATTAACTTTGGAACGCTCGATATTATAATCGAATAATGAAATGTTTATGAATATTGTTTAAATACTTGTTGTCCTGTGCTCGTCGAGTTTCCAAAACTTCTTAGCGATATTCAGCAGAAAAGTCATTGTTCGTTAGAATATTTTCCTGGAGCTTACCAAAGGTACGATATCCTTGTACAGTCGGTCTCTTTTAAGAACGAGGACGTTGTTCTTCCTATCCTCGCTATCCCAGTATCCCCACCTTGCCACTGTCTCGAGGACACGCTCACCGTAGTGCAGCGGCCGTTCCAGCGCACCAGACAGCGTATATTCTTCCAGACACAATTCATGAGGTGGAATATTGGTTTTCTCGGCCAGTTCTCGGCATACGTCGAACGCGGTCTTTTGAGGCCGAATCTGTCATAAAAACAGAATTTACAGAGTTCATCGGCAGTAAAAAATAATCACTCAACCAACGACAAATTTGTTCGTATGCCACTGCATCCGAGAGGTATGGATAGCAGATTAATAAAATATCAATGCACTTCGATTTAGAAAATCGATATCAAATGCAGCGTGGCCTACGACGGTTGTAAATAATACTTGTAAATAGGTAGATGCGAATATCGATAGACGTCTATGTACGTACATACATATACATATACATATACATATGTATTGTGCATACTAGGATTAAGAGATATGTTTCTGGATGTAAATTAGAAAGCAAATAATAATAAAAGAAAGATTCTTACAGTAACGTTCACGCATTCTCCCTCTCTCGACAGAACGTATATCCAAATTTTGAGATCGCCCGATGGCGCGCCACGCGGACCGTTGTTCGAAACGTGGTGTCTTTCAAGGACTTCCAAAATCTTCGCCTCTTTGGCTAATTCGGCAGTGGATAGTTGGTAAAGCTTCGGGTACAACTTTATAAGATCACCGATCACTCTGGTCTCCGCTCTGTTCCATTCCTCGGCGCTGTGTTCACCTGCGTGCATCAACGTTGGTCCCCAGATAGCAGACAGGTTGTCGACGGTCATTAGATTCCTGGAACTTTGTTGACTCAGGCAGTGCAGGTGAGCGAGAATTCTTCTAAGCGTCGCCGATGGTACGGGGTTCAAATTCGATAATAATTTTCTATAGATCGCGACTCTTTCCTCCTCATTGCTGATCTCTGAAAATAAACATTATATTCTTCCTTCATTTCTGAGCCAAAAAGACGTATCGTATCTCGCGTGTTTGCAAAGTTTTTATTGTCCGCGAGCTCCACGTGCACTTTCTACCATGCTTATACGTTCACCGTTGTTTTCGTTAAAGTACACGCGACTCATTATGAAAAGATGTGATTCATCGCCGGTCTCTGAACGATTCACGCGCAAAGTTCCGCCGTAACGGAGTGGAAATCAACGACGGCACACGAATTCGAGGTCCCGAGTTCAACGAGTTATAAGTTTGCTCATTAATCGATGAAGTAGCTTTCCCCCTGGTACGACGCGCGAAACGTAAAAACATACGTTTCCAATTACTCGCTAATAAAGAAATATAGCGCTAAGAAACTATAATTGTACCGTTTGTCCGAATTACAAAAGCATAATACGGACAATGTCAAAACACATCCATAATTAACGATATTTGATATTCGTTAATATGAAATTTCTTAAAGTAATTACAGTGGAAATTGAACAATCTGCTTCCTGACAAAAGGAGCGGAGATGCGAGGGAACACGCGTGGGCACAAACATGAACGCGCTTGGCATTCCTCTTATAATTACGTATGCAAATTAGGCTCGGGGGCAAGGAGCGATTTATTTGCACTTACTTCTCTTCGGGAAAAAATGTTAGCCTCCCGTGGTTAATGAGACGAGTCGTTTTATATTATTTCTCGCGCAAAGGATAAAGTTTTTTCTCAAATAAATAATGTTCAAGTGCTACGCTTCGAATTTTGAGTCTCGATATTACTTTTCGATATACATGTACATCGACTGCAACGATAATGTTGTATCGAAGCATTTTTTTGAATTACATATGTTCCGAGCCTTCAACGTTGGCGTATGTACTTAAACAAGTTGATTTGTAAGAAAATACGGGAGTCACGTTTTAGCGTACATAGTTTATAAAGAACCTTTGTCATTTTCTTAGAAAACACCAGTGATACCCGAGCGTTAAAAGCCTAACGATGAATGTTGAGAGCACAACAAAATTGCGAAATGTTACGAGTATTAAGTATCTTATAAAATAATGATTCGAGATCCTAAAAGTTCTAATTCCCCGAAATTTTGGGACAATTACCGCTGCAACGCGAACTCGGACGCGAACTCGGACGCGAACTCGGACGCGAACTCGGACGCGCCGAGCGAAGGAGAATGAGCATGTTCCTTACCCGAGGTAAGACAAAGCCGATCGTGGATGTTAGCGGGGAACAATGGATTCGGTAGATCACGGAGAAACCTTCTGAGAACCGTAGCGACGTCGTGTTCCGTGTATGCACCTCTCGTAATTTGCGTCGCCCATGCGTCGCGACGGAAAGCTTCCAACAGCCTAACGACTGCGCTGCTGGATCCACTTCGTCGATAAATGCCCTCCGACATTATACCTGTAACGTCATTCGTATCTCGAGATTTACGCAAAAGAATTCAAACTCAAGCTTTTCGCAGATGATAGGACACTAGCATTCACATTTATAAATAAACACTCCTCCACTCTGTTCAAAGTTTTAAATAGCTCGTTGGAAACATTTACATTTGCCTCTCGTAATGCTACTAATATATTTCGATTTGGTACGGCAACGTGGATCCAACCGTTCGGCCAATTTTTACTCTCAAGTATTAAATTGCATTAAATTGTGCTCACCGTGGGCATAAATGAAATTGACGCACTTGTCGAGGATCACGGGCACGTTGTCCTGCGTAATTTGTTGTTGATCCAGCCCGGGTCCACAATTGGTTGCTGCTTGATATAAAGCGTGTCTCCACGCGGAACCTTCGTGAGTACCGGGTGCAGCGACGTGTAATGCGCCGGTACCACCAGCGTCCACGACTACCACAGAAACGGAACCGGAACCGGAACAGGAACCGGCTCCGGAATTCGGCCCTTCCTGCTCTCGTAACACTACAACATAACGTCGCAATATTCGCACCTACCAATTACATGTTATTCAATTGGTAATCACGTTACCGTGCTCCATCTTACGAGACACGAGGTACGCTCCACGTGGGAGAAAATAACGCGACGCGTTTACGTAGCCTCTTTAAATTAAATTTCGATGCGCCAAACAATTTGATTCTTCTATTTTCATCGACGTATTATTACAATGACCTACCACACCATTGTTCGGTAGGTCAAAAGAATATTTCGATAATAAATCTTAATGCGGCCCGTCGACGCGGGCCCGTCAAGGTTGTCGCGCGTCACTCCTCACAAAATAATACCGGTTGTGCTGTGTGTGCCATTAAAGTACGCGATGCCACCGGCGATATAAATTTCGAATTATCTTTCTGCGCACGACTTACTACTTTTTTCACTATTGACTCTCAAACGAATTTTTCGGGCTCACCTATACAGCGGGCTTTTCGAAGATCGAGTTCGCCATAACTTATGGCCATCGTGGGATCCACGGATTTCGTGTAAATTAAAGTCCTTTGGTGTAGAAGAAGCCAAGCGGGAAACCACGTGCCTGTCACGCCTTCCTGGAAAAGAGATCGATCTACTATCACTCGACACGGAATCAGCTGCAGGGTGATTCTACTTTACGACGCCCGTTACGTTTCTTTTATTAGAGCTCAAAAGACTGCGCGGAGGACATTCGATCGTTGATCCTACATGGAAGATACATACCAGTTATCCTTGAGTCATTCGTCAACAAAACTTTGGTCGCATTAAAAGTTTTACCGGTGGAGCGACGCATTGATAAAGTAAAGGTAAACGTACCTTTGATCACTCGGGTAGATACGCGCAAGCTTGCGAGAGTTAAGGAATTCGAAATTAGATTCTAAACTGTCACGAATCATCGATCGTCCAAGTGTTATCGACTACTCTTCGTACCTTTAAGTAAGCCCATCCCGCTCTGGTCAATTCGGAGGTATACTTTGTGGGGAAAACTGGCGTGGTAGCTTCTAATATTCTCTGAGCCCAAACTCTTCGTTCGGCAATGCCCTTGGCGTAGAAAACGTGAACGCTCGGTCTTCCTTCGCCGCTAATCGCTATGCAATGCACCGTCTCGCCGTCGACTACTCTGAAGGTTTGAAAATCACTGAGTTTTTTTCATCTCGTCGCATCACCAATCGACCATGCGACATTTATTTTGATTAAGAGCGACCAGTTTCGTCGCCATGGTTTCGAACCAGTTTCGAACCAGTTTCGAACGAGAGGTCCGGCGTAAAAGCGTAAAAGCGTAAAAGGGAAAAAAGCGTAAAAGCGTAAAAGCATAAAGACGTAATCGTACTCACTTAACGTCCTGCAAGAGATGAATGCTGTAGACTGTATCGAGATGAACGACCTCCTTCAGTGTAGTCATACCCTTGTCGGTGTAAAACGAGAGGTTCTGCTCGACCAAGACGGCCGCCCTTTGCACGAGGTCCTTTGCCCTCTCGATGCCGGCCCCTGTCTTGTAGACGACCCCGCGATGCGTCACGGGACTCTGCGGACCAGTGACTCTCGGCCTCTCGAGCTTGCTCGATGATCTCGAGGTCGATCCCGCGGTCGATCCCGAGGTCGATCCCGAGGTCGACGCGCTAACGTTGTGCTCGCGATTTCTAGATAACAACTTACCGCCGCTCTTGACAAAGTTCATCACGTTCGGTTTAATGACGTGCACCGTGGACTCCTGTCTCAATTTCTTGAGCTTCTGTATCACGCTCACGCGGCGATTCTCGTCGGGAGGTTTGCCGCTCGTCGGAGGACCCGTCGTATTGTCCTCGACGTTGTTCGCCGTGGTTGCGACGATCACCGCGGCGTTCGTCGGTGCTGATGGGAAACGAAAGATCCGTTCGTCGATGCGTTACGCGTTTAGAAAAGGTGTCTCGTGAAAGTTTTATTGAAAATGAAGTTTTATGTCGATAAACCCTCCTCTATCGTGAATAGCAAATATTTACCTGACGAACCGCCATCGTTGGTCGTGGCCGTTAGAGTTTTCGCGGCAACGGGTGGCGAATCGTTGGATCGGCTCTTGACGTAAGACTTTCTGGGCGGTACGGCAGGTTGTTTCCTCGTGACCAGGTGTGCCAGTTTCGGCAGCAGAGCTGGATTCTTACCGAGAGGAGCTCTGCTGACGACGGGCTGCGAGGCGTTCTCGACCTCGTCGTACTCGTTCTTCGGGAGCGAATCAAATCTTTTGGGTGGTTCCGGGGGTACTGAAGAAATTCGCGGATGTACCATATCTTCTTCGTCCATTTCCTCCTGCTCTTCCTCATTATTATCGACGGCTTCCCGGAGATCGAGGATACTCCCGGTGCTGCTGGGCGAGTCGCTGGTAGCGAGAAGCGTCTCCAATAGCATTAAATCGTTGTTCTCGTAATTGCTGTACACGTTCTCGTCCTCGTTCCTCGCGAACGGATCGAACTCGAAGAGCAAGGATTTGCTGCTCTGCTGCCGGGCGTCCGGCTCGACGGGCGGGGCGCGTTTCTCCTCGCGAGATTTGCGCGGCGATAAATTCTCGTAGAGAGAATTCTGCACGGACGCCTGACTCTCGTTAGAGGCCGTCGACATTCTGTCGACGGTGGGTATCTCATTTTCCAGAATCTCTTCCCCCGCGCTGGATATCCTGTCCAGCTCGTCGATGCCCTCGGATTTGCCGGTTGGCGCGGTGTCGTAAAACGTCCAGGAATCGGACCTCGAGAGCCTTTTGGTGCTATCGAACCTATCCTGCGGCGAGGCGAGGTTAACGTCGGACAGATTCAGACTCAAGTCGGAATCGCTACCCTGATCAAACATCAACGAGACGAGGAGATCAGTTCGAGCCTCTCGTTACACGTACCTACATACTATCTATACACATGTATGCCACGTAGAACGATTTCTAACCTAAGCGATTAGCAGTTTACCTAAGAAATAATAAGTAAGTACCGAGAGTCAGGTGTACCGGTTTCTATTACCTGATTTTGCGCGAAGCTGAGAAGATTGAAAGCCTCCGGAAAGTCTCTCTCCACTTTGTCGGAAACTGTCGAACTAATCGTGTCGTATCGACTACTGCCAGACGTGACGGACTGCAGTTCGTCGTAGATAGACTCGTCAGGAAGCGGGGGAGGCGGATAAACGGGAGGCGGCGGGCTGTGCCGGCAGCCGGAAAGATCCTCCTCGTTACGGACGCTTCGGAGATTACTGTTCAGCGGGCTGTAGAAGGAGATGCTGCTGAAAATGTCGTCGGCCGGCATCGAGACGCACCTCTCGTCCTCGATCGGGTCCTTCGTCTTCCTCGCGTTACCGCAATTCTCGCGCGCCAGCTCCTCCTCCTGATTCAGAGACGTCAGTCTCCTCGTCAGAAGATTCTTCACCGACTTCTCCAAGCGAATGCTCGCGTTTCTCGTGCTCGAGATGACGGCGCGACCCTTCATCGTCATCTTCTCCGAGATCTCGTCCTTGAGCTGGCGCGAGCTGGTGCTCAAGTTGCGAAAGAACTCGTTGTTGGTGGTACGAGTGTCCGTTATCGATTTCGCGTCGTCGCTCTTCTCCGATTGACTCGACTCGCTTTGGCTACTTAATCGAGCCGTTGGCAAGGTCGGGGGTATTCTCCTTGGCGCCGGTACCGGTACCGATACCCATACCGATACCGATACCGATACCGGTACCGGCCGATCGGCCACCACCGATCTGGGCTTCGGTATCGGCTTCACATCCATCTCGTATACGAATTTCTCCACCTCGGTGTCTTCTTTCAGCCGAATGACCCACGAACGAAACAATTCCGCCGCATACTCTGACCTCCTGAATTAAGAATACGTTCCTTCCGATAGACAAAATTTCAGCGACGTGGACACGAGCTTTGCATTGGTTGCATTTCTAATAAAACGGTGCCCCATTTGGTGCCGCTGTCTCCCGCAAACGATCGACGTAAACGCGATGTTAAATATTATTTTTTTACGGAAATCTTGCGAGCTATTTTGACGCAATAACGATTTCATCGATTGTATGAAAAATCGACTATAACGTGTCGATGATAATTGTCACAATTATACACAATAAATTGTCAATAAATACACAATTGTCCGACAAGTTGGAAGTTGAATATCAAAAGATTCAAATTCAGCTCTGAAAAGGTTAATGCGGATCTAATTTTTATAGCTATCAATTTATTCTATACCCTAATATATTAACAATACGGACACAAACAAACCAATCGTAACGCGATGCATTTTAGTTTTAAATAACGAGAAAAGCTAATTGAGTCACGGTGCTACCACAAAGCAGTGAAAGTGTAGTAAGCTCGTTGTGCAATTAGAACTGTAGCGCATGCAACGCGTTATGTGGGAATACCGATCAAGTAATTTTTACGTTTGCCCGAAGCCGAATGCGTCGCGAGACGGAGAATCTCCATTTGTTCGTACGTTTTAATTAGAAAGCCGACGTTTATTTAAAACTACAGAAATGGATGAAATGGATTGAGACGCGGCAGATTAAGCAAACGGAATGACAACAACGAGAAAACTAATGTTTTTGCAACGTATTTTAAATGGCCGATTGCGCTAACCCGATCAGCTTTCAACGAGAACTTGCTACATAGGTGCTTTCTTCGTGCGCGCAACGTAAGAATAATATAGATACCGATTGATCGTACGTTTCGTGATCCATGGATGCGTCCTCGTTTCGGCTATCTCGTCAAACTGACCAACGAATCCTCGAAGAACACCCGTTAACGCCCGTTACCGTACATTCTACCGACGATGGTTACTTCGCTAATAAAGACAGCTCACCACGAGGCACTTGTGTACGGTTGAATCACTGTTTCCGTATCACGTGATCGGTAATGGAGAACCGGCACGAATTATGTTTTAAGATTTGGATGCGCGTGAAACTTTAAATCGATATTCGCGCGCATTTGCGCGCTCGATGTCGTTCCGAGTTAAGAGCTCTCGAGGCTTAATCGCTCAACTTTTTTCAACGCTCTGCATCTAAGGTTTTGCAAAATTAATCGACGCGACCCTCGTGTTCTCTTAAGAATACTCTTTGCGTAACATTGACGTCGGGATCGGATTGGTGGGTAATCGCGCGTATCGCGTAAACACTATAAATTGCAGAAACATGAGATTTTTTAAGGCTTACAATTAGACGTTAGTTAGAAAAGTACCGGCGCTATCTCCCGCGAGATTACTGCGTGGCGGAATCTGACCGAATCGACGACGGAACGAGTAAACGATAGTTTGTGCAAAAATAGCCGCCGAGTAGTTAGAGGACGCGCGAGTTAGCGGAAAAATTACATCTCGCGGAACTGTATCGTAGGGAGTTGGATTCGTACGAATCACCGTTTCCCGGCGACGCGACGCGACGCGACGCGAATGCGAGCACAGAGCAGAAAGTCAGAAAGAGCGGAAAAGTCTGAATTGTCGCGACAACTGTTTTGTAGTAGCCGACAAGTGAGTCACCGTTTTGAAATCCGACACGGGCACCTAGAATTTCCGGTTTTCGCGCTAACCGGCGCCGTCTACGTCACGCGGACAATGCCATGCTTCCTCGATTTCGATCCGGTGTTTAAAAGGGCTCGCGGGCCTACAATCCCGGATTCCTCGTCCTCGAACAAAGGAAAAGTCGCCCGTCGCACGTCGCTCGTCGCTCGTCGCTCGTCGTTCTCTCCCGCCTCGCTCCGAAACGGAGCGTGAATCATAATTAACTCGGCCGATCCATCCGAATATCTAAAATTAAACCGAACCCACCGGTGCAAATGACAATTGTTCCTTCGTTATCCTCTAACAATAACCACCGAACGCTGAACGTTCGCTACTTCCGTCCGCGTCTGCCACGCGCCCGTCTTCCGATCCGCGATAACGACGGACCGTGGCGGCGGCATAAAAATATCGTTACGAGTTCGAGTTCGAGTTCGAGTTCGATATCGACGTCCGCGTGAGAGGGCAAGCTCGAGAACTACGCGTTGGGACGTTGCGTTCGAGAAATCAGACGCTCCTGAGAACAATCGCGTCCTTCGTTCGTTTCGTTCCTACGCGCATCGTAATCGTGACGCATTACGCTTTCGATAATCGAGATAGCTCGTAGAATCTCTTTGTGCGTGACTCAACCAGCCGAGAGAAATACGGGCAAGGCAAGCGGTCAATAATAAAGCCGCTCCAATTACTTCTATCGTCCTAGTATGAGAGAGATAGAGCGAGGGAGGGAGGGAGGGAGGGAGGGAGGGAGAGAGAGAGAGAGAGAGAGAGAGAGAGAGAGAGAGAGAGAGAGACGCGCGCTTGGCAGCTGCTCGCTTTCTCGTTAAACTAAATATTTGCCAAACCGTCGTCGACAGTCGGTGTCTTCGTGACGTGCGTACTAGAGACGGGATCGTTTTATTCGAATATCGGATCGTTTCCGGGAACGAAATAAAAAGAAGAGATGTACGATCCTATCTACTTCTCATACTTTTTCTCGTGGCAATCGTTCGAACAATATTCTCGTTATCCATTGTTCGTGCGAATCGTATTTTAAGCGAATAATTCAAACTGTCCGATTATCTGCATACTCTGACAAGTAACTCTCGGAGAGAAGCGCGTCGTCTAATTTGCTTTCGAGCACGGTTCCCGTTTGGAGAAACTGCGCGCCAATTTCTAAATTTCACTGACGTTCGAATCACCGCCGCGGCGTCCCGTGTGAACGCGGAACGAGGAATTCGCCTACACATCGGACGGACCCCGCTTGTCCTTTCGATTTTTTACGCGCCAAGGACGCCGAGTCATTTGCAGCGAACACGCGTCGCCAACATTTGAATAGAATGCTATTCCCGACGCATCTCTGACCTCGCTCGCTCTTCCTCGGGCATGCTCGTCGTCGATCGGGATGATTTTTGTCGGTTCGATCGTCGGAGCGCGCCACCGAGAGACCACCTGTTGAGTTTCCTCGAGCAAAAGGCGAAGGAAAACGACGAGGTATTCCCGCGGGTCACCTACCTGGACGTTCGACGTCGCGGGGCACGACGGTCATCGGCGATTGATCCTCGGCGAAGAGAAACGTGTGTACGGTAATCCCGAGGAACGCGCTTTAATCTTGAATCCGCGTGTATTGTCGCGCGGCAACGGGGGTCAGAGACCCACCTGGCCGATGGTCGTTGCCACTGTCATCGTCTCTCTCCCCGCGTGTCGTCTCTCTTTTCACCTTCGAAAATGCGCACACTACTCCCGTGACCGCTGCACGCGCGCAACCCACCGGAGGATCCACACAGACGCGAAATAGTTTTCGTGGGGCGCGCGTATGGCCGCTCACGCACGAGCATCGACGTCACGCACACCCGCGGAATTCACAGTTCACAGGCAAGCCTCTCCTTTCTCCGCTCCGCGCTCGGTTCCTCTTTCAACGCCATACCGTTTGACTTTTTCCTCCGCGGGAGAAGAGTCTTTGGAGCTGTGGTCCCACGGGGGAGTATCGAAGGTTCGTGGAAACGGTACTTTTCTCGCCGTCACGGACGGCTTCGACGATAAAAACAAAACAGAAGAAAGGGGGCTGCGGGGAGGTGGGGTGGGGGTGGGGGGGACCCGAGGAGATAAGATAAAAGAAAAAGACACTGCGCTCCGTGCTCGCGTCGACGGCACTCTGTCCGTGCCTATCCGTGCCTCCTGGTGCCTCCGCACTGAACGTTCTCTCTCTTTGCGCCTACACGAGAACCACAGAGAACTGTCTCACGATTCATCCCTTCCCCTCGCCCATCCCCCACTATCTCTATTTCCAGGCCCGTACTCCCGATGTTGCGTCGATACTCGCGTCGATACCGCGCCAATACTCGTTCGCGAATTTAACTTGCGATTACGTTACGCGCCGTGCAAGTACAATACAATATGGTCCTAATATGATCAACCTCGGAAATGGAATCTTGCGAGTAATTTCGTTACCGCTTCGTCATACATCTCGTCCATCGGTACCGAAGCTGGTACTCTTTACCTGTCTCTTATTATACTTCCGTACGGGATCTCACAATTTTAAAATAGAAAACAAAGATTTCGACTCTTTGCGAACGCTTGTCTGCGCCCGTGGATTGTCGGAAAATGGGTATTGGGACGGGGAACGGTAACTGGCCGATTCAGGTTAGCCGCAACCCACGGCAAACCATTTCCGAGCTTTACCGTACGTTTACCACCATTTAAGCTCTCGTCGCGTCGGTTGCAAATGATCCGGGACATATGCGAGGTATTTTTTAAATCTATTCTTAATATATACCTTGCGAAACTTGTTTGACGAGATTTTGCTGCACATATTTTTTGAATATCTTAAAAATATAGACACGTCGTGCGTATCTTTTAGATCGATTCCGACCGACGCGACGTGACGCGACGCGACGTTGGATTTCGATCTTCAAAAGAATTCGAACCCCTTGTTGTTTATAATAATGGTATATGATACAAATTGGGTGTTAGGAGCCTCCGATAATGCAAATCGCGATGTCCGGAGAGGAGACACCTCCGATTGTATAATCGGCGATAACATATTGTATGTACGATGTATAATACGTAGACTGCATGAGCGTGAAATGAGTGCGTGTGAAGTGTGTGAGAGTGTCGACGAGGCATCGCCGCTGAATCGTGATCGCGAAGCGAGCGGCAAAAACAAAAGAGACCTCAGCGAAAAAGAACCGAAAAGAGTCGCGAAGTTAGTCTAAAAGGAACAAGCATGAAAGCGAGTCGTCTTTCCCCAGCGTACGTGAAGATATCTATTGATTATTAATAAACTTTATTCTTTTTGGCCCGTTACACCGGCAACTCGTTCACCACCTAATTATCCCTGCAATATTTTCAATTAGATAAGCGCATTTTTGGTATGGCTTTCCGATAAACGTCGAACGGGATTAACTGGACGAACATCTGGGCCAGGAATGACTCACCCAATTGTCGGCTTCGCCGGCGGGCTGATAATTATTATCAACGGTAATACAATCGGGCGATCAGGAGTCATGGATACGGGCGCGGTTCCGTTTCAGTAGGAGTTTGTTCGCTACGCGTAAAGTATGCCACCGTGAATCGATCGTCTCCACGGAGTCGCGGTCAATGACGCTTAACGCGCTCTTCCAATTACGATTCATCTTGCGAACGATTGGATTCTGTACGACCGATTTTTATATCAGTTGGATCGCGAGTATTGGAAAACGTTCGATTCGTTTGCACAAAGCTCGCCTGTCCCTCGGACCCCGATAGAAGAAACGTTTTGCGGGATGCATTAAAGTTAATAGACGAGTGCAGCGGTGTGCGTCGAGCGACTCCGCTTTTTCTTCGTATGATTCTCACGATCTTACCAGACTCATTCTATTCTGGACTACATTTTGTCAACTTTAGAAGATCGAACTATCGATCGTTTAGCTGCCGCAGGGTCTTATGAACGCTTCATGCAAATCGTTGATATATCGTTAACGCTACGGAACGCGCCTGAGAGCAAAACACGTTCACGGTTGTAATTTGAAGGTGATAAGTAATTGCGACTCGTAGTATAGTAGCGACGCGGTTAACGCTACGGACGACGGTCTCTCGCGAGATGCAGTACCGGGATATTTTAATGAAACCTTTATTAAGACTTTATCGCGCCAAAGTCAAATAGTGACTTTGGCTATACAAACAGGTAAACGTTGTCCCGAAAGTCCTCCATGCAGATGCAAACGCGGCGCCTATTTTTTTTCTTTTTTTCTCACAAAGAAACGACGCTCAAGGAATCCTCCGTTCGAGGAATTGCAAATCACACGATAGGGAAAGAAGTGTGAGTCTTATGAATGAATCATTGAGCCTCGGACTAGCGCTTCCACGGCGATTATATATGGTAATCAATAATAATCGACTACTTTATCGCAAACGACGAAATGAGGGCGGACTCGTCGATTGAATCTGCAAATTGAGCGACTGGCGTCGGGTGAATTCTACTACCTTAAATCACAATGGCGACGACAAGTTTGTTTATTTATTTACTTTTTTTTTTTTTTTTTGGTAATTATCCCCTTAAAATTGATCGTTTACGTACGTCGAGAGGCGAGATCGCGATGCGCGCGTCAACGGGTCATCGTAATATCCGTATACGTGTACGCGCATCGACGCGAATCACCGTCGTTCCTCGGTACTTTCGAGCGGCTCGTCACGAGGTGCATCGATCGCCGCATTTCGGTTTCGTTAATCTAGCATAAAAGAAGTACGATAGAAGGGTCGACGATCTTTGGGACGGTGTTTGACGATGAGCGACGTTGCACTTTTTGACGAACCAGGGTTTGCGTCGAAATCACCGACGAGACGGTATTCGCGTTGCGCAGAGAGGGGGTTTGTCACTGCCCGTGAACGTCTCGATTTTTCTATCTTTTTTTCTTTGTTTAATTTAAAATCCTTATCGTTCTAACGTTCACTCGTTAATCGCTTTCCGCGAAACTCGTTAAAATTCAACGTCTCTTCCCAACGTTGTCGTTTCGAGCGTAAAAAAATATTCAAGCGCGTCTTTTCGTGTCGCGTGTTTTACGTATCATTCTTTCCTCGAATATCGTTACGATACTCCGTTTTTGCGTCCATCAAGAACATTGAAAATTGGTAAATTCTTTCGTATACTGTTCACTCGGAGGAGATCGCTCACGGGCCTTCATTCGAGGTGCACCATGCACGCGCGTGATCCCATCGTGATCGCGTCTATGCGTACGTAACGAGGAGGAACGATCGATGAAATATATATACATATGTATATGTATATATATATATATATATATACATATATAATATATATAGATACATATATATATATATATATATATATATATATATATATATATATATATATATATATATTATAGGTACAACCGGAACACAGAGAGACAATTGTTAAACAACAGGGTTGATCCTTAACCGACGAAGCGTTATTATACGTGCTGTTGTACTTGGTCACTTTGCGCGGGGATCGAAAATATCTTAAGCTGTCCGTTCGATCGTTACAGATGTCTGCGAGTCCAACGCTATTTAAAATTCGTAATTGAAGGAATTTAATACGACCCGTTTGGAGAGATTTTCTCGTCGGTTAAAGATCAATTAAAGCGATCCGCTCTCTTTTCGGTTCCTCAAAAATTGTCTACAATCGGAGCGCGCGATAGAGAGCGGAGGGCAAGGAGACGGTAATATAGAGTGAAAGAGATAGTCTGAAGAAAAAATCTGTAGGCACACCCACACACATACGCGTACATTTATATAGATATATATATCATACGTATAAGGAATACGTATAATATATATATGCATAGAGCGCAAGAGCCTCTATCCCTCATGATGCAAATCTTCGTTTCGCACATTGATTCGCGGCGCGTGTTAACGAAACGCGCGCAAGGCGATTCGCCTCGTTGTAACGCGATTTTAAATTCTCGTACGGCAGACTCGAATAATCATCCGCGTTTAAAAGAGTGCGTACTCTTCCGATTATCTTCGGTTCGGATTTAGCCGATGATAAAAAATAAATTATCAGAGTAGATACTCTTTGTACTAGTAAAACGGAGTCAACGTTCGCGGGAGCGGCATCTCGCTGCCTCCTTCGATCGGAGTAAAAGAAAATAATCGAGCGACATTCTGGCACCTCGCTCGTAACTCGTAATTCGTAATTCGTAATACGCTGTAATTTTGGACAACGAGGACTCTTCGCTCCCCTCTCTTTCCATACAATTCGCGCGATATTAATATAATTATAATGTAATATTACGTTGTAATTCAATAGCAAATATATTATCACATTTAGATTGTATTAATGTTTAAGACGATTGGGCGGACATCCTTCGACAAATTTAAACACCTGCCACATTCGTTTCTTCTAAATTTCCATCGATCCTCGTACTCGTCCGTTTGGACTACGGCGCAGCGTAGGCATTGCGCGGCATAGCGCGATATTTCTAATGATTTTAATGACGTCGAGCCACGCGTCGCAAAGCTCGACTATGCCCGAATTTTCTTTCTTACTGGTCGTGCTAAGGAGAAATTTGTCAAACTCGTAGATTTGGAATATTAGGCGTCAATTCCTCGAAGGTTTCCAGGATCGATCTACCCGATAACTTTTACAAGGAAAATCGTCGGATTATTCGGCATTAATATCTTGATAATCTATGTCACTTTGACAAACTGCAAGTAATTAAGTAGAAATAATCGATAAGTCGTTGAATTTGATAAGCGCTAAGATTATCGATAATCGGACGGTCTTCCGCGTAAGCTAACGGGTGTTCGTTTAAATGTAAATCTAAGAAACATTAATATAGAATATATTATCGTGTAGTTTATATAAGGTATACGTTAAGACACTTACATCTACCGCAAAAATTCAACAGTTAAAAGATTGTAACAACTAGTTAGTATTTCCACGAGGGTAAAAGTGCTCAACTAACGTTTCGTTCCTCTTTCGCGGCTTTCCAGCGATCGGCGATCGATCGTCTTTCAATTATTCGTCATAATCGCCGCTAGAAAAAGAATGGCTAATTGAGCAATTCGACTCGCAGCAGCCTCCGTCGCTATCTCACATTCTTTTAAAACACTATTCTCTCTCTCTCTCTCTCTCTCTCTCTCTCCCTCTCTTTCTCTCTTTCGCTCTTTTTCTTCCTCTCACCTTTGACTTCTCTCTTTGGCACGCAATGTTTCTCACTAGTGGCACAACATTTACGAATAACGAGCTTCCTATAATTAATTGGAACGAATCTCGGACGCGGCTGACGTGAGATCGATCTGTTCGGACAATACGATAATAAAAGGAAGAAGAAGAAGATGAAGAAGAAGATTTTCATTGCGCTTACGAACACAGAATGCCAAGAAATGATTACGTGGCTCGAGGAGGCTCTACGTCCATTTACAAAGGACAATTCCTTTAACGCAATGATCCTTATTCGAGTGATGTCTCATCGTTTAAAGACATCGGAGACGTCCGAGACGTCCGAGACGTTTCGCCATGGGAAATCGTCACGCGCGGGCTACGCAACGTCTCAATGAAAGGAAACGATACAGAGGTATATGAAATACGTTTTAAAAAGTCTTAGAAGCTAGAAATTATCTAAATATAGCCGTAGATTAATTATTCTAAATTGAACCGTATCGAGCGGTTATCAAAAATAGAATATTATTATAAATATAATACATAACGCATTAGTATACCAACAATCAACAATTGTCCTTCTGCAATATCCTCTACGTGTACTGCAGTAAGACCGGTACCAAAAATATTATCTTACATAGGAGAGAGAGCATTGCATTGGCGTGCATGCGAAGATTCGAAAAAAGGAAAAAGACGACGATCCTCCTCAGCTCCACTTCCTCGCTGTGCAATAAAGGGAGTCTGCTAACGGCACGTATGCCAAATGATGCATAGAAAAAGTCTCGTTGTTTCGTTCACACGCGCCGTCGGAATAAACGCTTTACGAATACAAAATATTATTCGAATACAATATACGTATACATATATCAAAAGCAAGAAAGTATACGTCGCTACGCGCACGCGGAACAATTCTTTTAATTCGTTCGGCGACCAAGCGTCACGGTCGATCGATGTACGGATATCGTTGGAAGTCGCGATTCGATAGTCGACTAACTATAATTTACATCGTTCATGGGAAAAAGTCTGACGCCCGTTTTCCCGATTTTAAATCCAACGCGACGGATTCTTTTTTCGACATTTTTCACCCTTCGAGCATCGTTCGTTCGCTTTCTTTTCCTCATTATAAATACGTAGGCGTCTCGGACGAGGGAAATCGTAGCGTACAATCGCGGCTGTAACGTTGCGCATCGAAGAGATCGTGGATCCCCTTCGCGTGCCTCTTATCTTCCCCTTAAAAAATCGTTATCGACTAGAACGTAGTTATGATACATTAAAAATTGACACACATTTATGTTATATGTATTGGCTTCGCTTTATCGCCTCCCCCCCTTTCCAGCAAAAGATCTACGGTACGATCGTTGGGGACGGTCTTTGATTCTAAAGAGAAAGATCTTACGCGTATTCCTATAATCGATAATTGAGAAAAGAGCGAGCTCGGCGAGTAGCATTGCGCGTTAATTCTGCTAACAATAAGTGCTTTTGCCCCCGCTCGGAGATATTCGAAACGAGTAACAATCTTACGCTCGTTTCAAATTTACACATTTTTTCGTGATTTACGAGTTGCTGGGCTCGCGCGATAAGTATATTATTAGCGATAATGTCAGTTTGTTATCGTTATCTGTATTAAGTTCGATAAAACACTCGTACTATCCTTTCTCATTTAACGATCATATCGCATGTTATACCCGCTGGGATCGCGCTACGCTTCACGATCGTAGCACCGCATTGTCGTTACACGATAATTTCTAATAATTTCTAATAATTGTAATAATAATAATAATAATAATAATAATAATAATAATAATAATAATAATAATAATAATAATAATAATAATAATAATAATAATAATAATAATAATACCGACAATAACGTACCCTCGTAATAACAATGACTTATATCGACTATACCATTAACAATCATAATTACACATTTGCAATTAATATAATCGGAATTCCGTATGATATTATACGGCGATAAAATAATCTTTGCAAAATAGCTCCTTCCCATCTGCCAGAGATATCCCGTGTGGTCGCAAAATCAGAATTAGCTCGCTACGAGGAAGATGACATCGAAATGGATTCAAGCTCGGTAACCCGTGTCGATTAGTATCCAAAACCCGATAATCCTCCAATTGCTGGCGAATCGAAATTTCGTGGCAATATAATTCCTCGATTGCGTTTAATTCTAATTCCGTGGACAACTATTACCGAATCATCCATCGTTAAGAATTCGTTTGGCTTATAAAAATGAATCTTGCTTCTCTTGTTCGAGACGGAAGTGAGTTAATCTGAACGGTCGAATCAAATTTCGAAGAACGCGTACGTCTTCCCGATGCGAAGGCTAATCGTAAGAAGAAATCGTTTCTAGGTTCGTTCGTCTCCATCTTTTCGGACACGAGAATCTCTTGGTCGTCGGTACGGAGTAGCAGTCTTAAATCATCGATGATTTTCTTTTTGAATCACGGCGAAGAAAAGGACGACGTCGCACCGTGAAGCAAATCCTACTTTCAGTCTTCCTCTACGTGTATAATCCAGTCTACGATTCTAGCACCATTGCGCAGTTTCAGTTTCTTTCGTCGTTTCACGACCTCGAGTGCTCCTCGTTCGATCAGCGAATAAACTTCGATAATTAACTCGGCTAATGTAAGATTTCGTTAGAATTTCAAGATTAGTTTAAATTATCGACACTCGCATGCAATTCTCTATGTATATTTCCTATTCGCTAGGGGGAAGTCTTATTTATTACTGGTCAGAAGTTGCGTTTGTATTATTTCTTTCGTTGCTCGTTTTACCTTACTCCATTTAATTCGCATGGTTAGGTATACATAAATCGCGATCCGTATTCACGAAAACACGAAGGTTGCGCTTTAACGTTCGATTACGTGAAATTGTAAATAATCAACCTCTGACTAATTTATGAGATAGCACAGAGCCGTATATCGTTCGTTCCCCGTCACCAATGTTGCTGTCTTGCCTCGACGAAAACTGTTTGCATCCCCGTAATGAATAATCGTAGCAGCAGATTCGAATAACTGCCGAATAACCGATAGGTACACATAATCATTGTACTCGAACGAGCCATTATATATTATTCGATGGTTAAGCTTTTTCGCGAGCATAAAACTCCTGATAACAAGCAAGAAAATTGAATCAGGCACGCAAAGGTATCTCGAAGCAATCGCGCACGCTTTTCGTTACTCGTCTCACGGCGATCCGGACCGTAGCAATCTTCGACTTTCGTTCGTACTTCCTGATCGTTTCACAGCCATTCACTTTCAAGTTTAGCCCAAATACCGGATCTCCGTTCGTAAGAGAGGAAAAACAGCGAAGGGAACGAACCGCTTCTTGAAAATAAAACTTCCCCAAATGGATCCTAATATCTAGATCGCGGTATTGACAAAGTTAGGACACGCGGAACAATGTCGATGGCATGGCTTCGATCCTTCAGGACTGTCGCGATCCTCCAGGTCCCCCGTCTCGCCAATTTGTTCGCTAGTTGGCCGATTCGGAATTCGAGGACGGCGAGGGTTGCGGGCTTTGTACGAGAGGGGCATCCCTTTCGATCGTGGGTGTTATCAGCATACCGCGTGGGCTGAAGGTGTCGCAATAGAGATTCTCTTTCTTGTGTACTCGTCTGACGTGGCTCCGTAGGTTGTCGCGACGCGCGCTTCTGTAAGCGCAATGCGGACAGAGGTGCGGCTTTTCGCCCGTGTGCATTCGTCGATGTTGAATGAGCTGCAGTGAAAAAAATTCGGTTTTTCGTGTACCAGGGATAGGATTCGATGAGAGTACCGATCAAATACCACCGTTCTACGGCGCAAAATTTTCCATCAAAACGCAAAATGGCAAAATCCAGGGATTCTATCGAATTTTTGTGCGCGCGCGTAGAATGTCGGAAAGCCCGCGACTCATCATTGGGAATTATCCGAGTAGAATGTAGACATAACAATCGAACCCATATATTCCAATTTTTGTTTTCCATTCTTCCAGATTCTATGGATCCCTGGGGATTCTAGGGATCGCGTTCAATACCCAATGTCGGGCCAATACCCAGACCGCGTTGAATTTATTATTATTATCGATTATCAATTCTCCGGACGAAAAGTCCGAAAAGTCCGAAATTTTGTTACCTTCTTCAGCTGAACCGTGCGGAAAATGCAAATATCGCAGCAGAAATATCGGTCGTCGCGATGCCTTCTCATGTGCCTACTGAGGTCAACTTCGGAAGACCTGTCCGCGCCGCAAACTGCACAGCTCACCCTTGTTTCTGGAGCCGAGCCCCTCGCATGTGCTCTCAGGTGCCTCTGGAAGGCCTTCTCGATGGTACACGCGTAAGAGCACAACGAGCATCGGTACTCCTCTCTTTCGTATCTAAACGTCATCGAGTACAATAAGTCGGGATTACAACGGGATTGCGATTAGGCAGCAAAGCTCTTTAACCCTCCGTTAGTCGGGAAGATGTTTTTTACGTGGCTGGTCGTGCGGGGTACACCTACCAACCATCGCTAAATTATTGGTTAAAAGCGGGAATAATTACAATTTATCACATTTTATCATTACTAAACATCAATATTTATATATTAACATAATTAATGTATGCTTCACAAATTTATAATTGGAATAATGTAATAGAAATACATTTTTGTAATAAATTTTTTAAACTTTTTAAATATTTTCTCTTAGGTTCACATAGGTCTAACCGAGAGATATTGGCGATATCGCAAGGCGCAAATTGCATGAGATAATAGTAATTTAATTTTAAAGTAGACTAGGTGAGACGTGTACCATGCGACTAACGTAGGGTTAAAATTTAGTCGACAAAAATCTTTGGTGCGTAAGGGGAACGAAATTAGATAGAAGAGCTGTAGAAAAGTTTCAAGTACCTATACCTGACGCGTTGCAATGCCAGGGTCCGTTTTTTCCCCGTCGGCGTCATTCCCTGCGCTACGTGCGCCGCTACGTGAGTCTCCATCTCGCACCTGCTGTTCGTCGTAAAGTCGCATCCCGAGGACGGGCATCTTCTAGCTTCCCCCGTTTCCGTGCCGGCAATGGGCGGATGATAATCGACTATGTGTTTCCTCAACGCCGGCCTCGTAGGTGCGACCGCGTCGCAGGAGCCGCAGGAGTAGCCGCGATGACCGCTGCTCACGTTCGGGCTACTACCACGTGATCTAAATGTCGGGATGCAGCAGATTTGCTTTTTCATATTCGATGGATATATTCATTAGTTTCGTATTATCGATTTCGCAGCGTGCTAAGTAAAAGCCTGCATTTAAGTATCTATTTCGGCAATGGCATAATTTCACGACATCCCTTGGCTTTACCGTGAAACCGCTTGGCGGCTTTGGGAGCGCGCAGCTTATCCGAGCTGACACCACGGAGAGGAAACGATTTAATTGGCCGGTCTGCCAGGTAAAGCATTAAGCATGTTTGACCGTACAGTACTCTCGCTGAATAGGGTTAATAACTCGGGGGTGAGGGCGGGGGCGATATACGCCCGTACATACATACTTCTCGGTATAAGACGAATGTTCGCTCTCAGAATCGCTATCGGATGGAATGTTCGGGATTTCCGTTGCCTCGAGAGCAGCGGTGGCCGCGGAAAGTCTTCCCAGCATGGCGGTATAAGCTCCGAGTACCCAACCATTTAAAACCGGTGTGACCGTTCCCTCCTAAGTAAAATAATATTCGGTTAAGACAGTCTTACTTTTCGGGTTCGATGGAGACAACAATTGGTAAAATATCGAGTTCGACCAACCTTATCGAAAGCGAGGCAAGACATTGGATCGGGTAGCTTCGCGGAGAAATGTTCGTTGGCCGAACGATGAGAGCTGTTCGTACTTCCGGTGTCACTCTCCTCTCCGGCATCTTCGTTGTCATTGTTTTCATTTGGCACGGATGTCTGCGTACATTGACAAAGGTATGTACAGATTTCAAAGTCTCTGTTCGATTCGATATCGTCGACACCTACGATCTTCGCCCACAGAAATCGCGTTTTAACGTGCTTTACTGTAGCGGAAAATCTAACGAATTGTGTAAAGAATATAAAGGGCAAGCTGGTCTCGTCGAAGAGCGAAGAACAGAATCCGTAAAAGACGGTACCGTTCGAAACTCGTATCGTTAACGTTCGAAGAGATCGGTTCTTTATGGGGAAATTCGTCGACCATCGGACGAAACCGTTTTCAAATGAAACGTCCCAAGTACAGTAGAACCTCGATCACGAACACTCTATTATCCGAACTGCAATCGACGTACCCGAACAGTTATGTTATACGGATGACAGAGCGTTCGGATACGTCAATTGCAGTTCAAATAATAAAGGGTTCGATAACGGAGATTCGTACCTGTAAAATTCTTACCTGATTTTCATTTTCGTCTGGTTTTTCGATGTTCCCTTCGTTGTCGTCGCGTTGTCGATCCTCCTCCTCCTCCTCGACCTCCTCCTCCTCCTCCTCCTCCTCCTCCTCCTCCACGGCATCGTTCTTCCCGTCCACTTCCGGCTCGTCAATGGTAGCGGAAGGTTTCGTTACCAGCTCCATGGGGCCGTAGGGCGGCCCGCTCGCTGTTAAAGGTACCGATACCATGTCCGGCCGATGAAGACCGCTCAAAGCGAAAGCGGCCCTAGGAAGTATCTGCGTCGCGACAGGAGGCAGAATAGGGTGTCTTCGGGCGAGACGCGGGTCGCCCCAAAGTTCGCCCGCGACGCGAAGACTCCAGATCCCATATTCCATCTGCAATTGTTAACTGGGTCAGCTGGTATCGCCGGAGATTCTTGCTTTCTCTCAAAGGTTCGGATCGAAGGTGGAGAGGATGCTAACGATACCCGAAAACGATTCGAGGAATACCCCAGCTCGATATCGATATCGATACCGGGATACCGTCCAAGGGAACTTGAAATAGAAATCGGGTCATGGAAAACGACGATACTCGTTGTTTTTCGACTGCGATGCGTATTTCTCGTATCGTCGAATGGATGCATTCTCACCGATGGAAGATAGATGGAATTTTGGCGAAGATAAGAGTAGAATGTCGATTAACCATGAATCGACTAACGATGAATCGTCGACGCGTTAAGGGGTCTATGTGTCAGAAAGTAATAGTAATAATCTTTGCGAGGTAAGAAATGAAATGGCAATACCCTATTTGATAACTTTACCTTTTAAGATCGAACAAAATGAATGGCCCACGACGACAACGATATCAAACTTTCCAACGGATATTAACGCGACGACAGATCCGCGTAACCGACATAGCGAACTAACGAAGATAACAAGGATAATTTATATAAAATTAGAGTCATCATTTCAACGTTGCCTCGCGATGATGAACGCTATACCCGAACCTGGGTAATTACGTATATACGCGTTTTAACTAAATTTAGACTTTGCGTTGCTAAAATGAAAATATGGAGAGGATCGGCGTAAAGTCGAACGAAAAAAATACAGCGGCTAAAAAATATCGTTTTTGTCAATAAAGTAGCGAAATCAAAATTAACAAAAAATAGCTACGTCCATCTGCGTTACGTCGAATATAAGTGGTTAGAACGAAACGGGAGGAGAGTTTCCAGTTTCCACATTTCATTCGCAAATTGCTATCAGGCGTGCTTCGTTTAAAGCTCAGTTTTGTTTGAAAATTATATAGTTTGATGGTACTCCCGGTATGGATGAAACCGTTTTATAATTATATTCCGTAATGTATATAACGAACGTCGGGATCTTATTTTGGAATAATCGAAATAAGTTTCCGACTCGTTATTGGCGAAACGACGGAATATAGTAATTATTTTTAATTATTGTTTCCGGTTTCGAAATTCGAAATGCATTAAAGGACCACCGATTGGAAGTGCTTTGAAGATATCCTCGTTTACCATTTTAGATCGGCACGAACGTAACAGAGTTATTAGCCGATCTAACGGATTCATCGATTCGGAATTTAATTCCGAGAGAGACGGTCTCGCAACGATTATCACATATTCCATGGAAACGATCGGAAATACAAATTATTTTTAATCTTGACTCTGCAAGGAGGGGTTGGAGATAAATAAAAAAAAGGAGTTATTGCGAGTAAGTGAAATTTTAAATGTCGCACCGTTAAAGGTCCAATTTCGGAATATCGAACGAGGGTAAATATAATTTTTCATGTTTCGCCATGAATAGGACAAAAATCTTGTCGAATATTAATCAATTGAATGCACGTGAGTCGGACGTAATAAACCTTCTCGTGACAGGTAAAACGGCGGAGTAAGATGAGGAACCGCGTTATTCGTTTCTGTCATTCGTGACGCGTTGAATAATACCCAATAAATCGAGCGATGAAACGAAAGGAGCTATCGGGCAAAAACATTTGTTGGAATTGTAAATTGCATTGCATCTCAAAATGGTTATTATTTCACAGGAAATAATGTCCAAATTTTCCGATGAAAGTTTCCAACCCATTACCAAGCGTTACACGTTTAACGGAAAAACTAGCCGAACGAAAAGTCCGTTTCTCCCGTCGAAATAATTAATAATCTCTAGAGATGTCGATTTTATAATTAACAAGTTTTCGCGTGAAATCATTTACAAAGGGTATCTCGCCGCTCCGTGGCGATCCATATTTTCATTTGAACCGTAACTTAATGCTTCGTGGTCCCATGCGAAAATATGTATCAGCGCCGTATTAGATTATGTTTAATTTAAACAGTATATCGCGTTGTATATATGTACGTCAACCAGAAAGTATGTAGGGAATATTCTACATTCCACTGGCAATCAACACTTAATTTGAATAACATATTCTACCAAAAACAAATACATTAATTGGCTTTAAATACAAATACAATAATTGGCTCCCTTGGCTTAATTGTAATTCGCAATGTGTATTAAAAAAAAAAACTAAATACAACATCGAATAGTTAAAGAATACTGGGTCACACAGCTCCCGAGTAGTAAATCCGCAACGATTCCAGCCAGTGGACTAACGAACGCGTCCCATACGAACGCAAAGAATCTAGCTTTCTCTCAACAGCAAGGCAAACAAAATAATAATTTTTTAATTAATCTGTAAGGAAAAGAGCATGAAAGAAAAAGCTTTCGCGATTGCTTCGCGCGTGGACCACGGAAGACGTTACATCTATCCACTACAAACGGTAAAAGTACGTACGTATGTATATCTCGAGCACGTTTTCAAGAAGGAAGCGAGCGAACGATAAAGTGCAGTTGCGTGTAATCCTTACGCATAGTGTCTCTCTCCTTAAGACGAAACAAGGTCGTACCGTTAACGCGAGTCCATTAGACGTTCTCGATAGTTTCTCAACTATCGGAGGAATTGGTCGGGAGACCAAGCTCACGAGATCGAAGTAAACAAGACGGCAAGGGGATCAAATCAACCGGATCGTGTGCAATTCGGAAACGAAGAGACGAGTAAAGTGTGGTGGTAAAAGATGATGCCTCCTTACGGGTGCCCCTCCGGCGGCCTACCGCAATTAGGGCCGATCGTCATTACGGCGAATCATCCCCCGACAAGGTACCCAGTTATCAGTAAGAACGAGCCAATCTCCACGTTACCGGTCGACCGGAAGTTAGGCAGTACCGCTTCGCTACGAGGAAGCTCGCGCGCGGAGCCGCGAGGCACGCAGAGAGAAATACGTCCGGATACGTGCTGCCGCAGAACGAACTCGCGAGATTCCTGACCATTGGACCGACCCTCGTGCATGCATACTTTAGCATAACGTTCTCTATACAATATCCAGAAAGAGGGACGAGGAGAAGCGGAGAAAGAGAGGCGCCGACGAAGGGAGAGCCAGAGACGGAGATATATATGCCCCTCCCTCTCTTCTTCGCCGTCCTACCGCGCTGACCCCTTCCCATTGCCCTCGCGAATCGATTTGTTATTGTTTTTGTGTCTGCGGTCGTCGCGGCGAGAGGAGCGAGGGGCGGTGGGAGGGTGTATATCGGTGGGTGGTAGCCCGGAGGCCGGGAGGTGGGGGTGGTGGGGTGCCAGTCGCGCTCGGAGCTTCGAAGGCTCGGTTTTCGGGCCGGCAGAGAGGCGACCAGGAAGGGCGAACGGGGCTGCTACCACCCCAGAACGGGTGTCTGGGGAAGGGGCGGTGGGGGGGGGGGGGGTTGGGGGGAGTGGAGGAAGTGGGCCGGGGGCGGGGAAAGCGGAGAAAGAGAGCGCGGTAAGAGAGCGCCCCTGGAAGCTCGAAAGAGACGAACGACCAGTGGTGTAGCCAACATTAGGAATTCCCGCTACGGAAAGTTTCGTTTCCTGGCGATGAGTCGAGCGGACCGAACGGGGGATAATTCGAGCGCGATGACTCGCCCCGTTCAACGCCTTCTATCCCCTTACGCGCTTACGGGTCATTTTACGACTAGTGTCATTTACTGATTCCCGCGCCACGACGAATAATGTCATTCTTGTCCAAGCAACTCGGGGGTTGGTCCAGACTACGCCGCTGGTTACACTACTGAAAAGAGCGAGAGAAAGTGGGTGGGCGAGGATGGAAGCTGGCACAGTGATGAGTGAGAAGGGGTAAGGTAAGGGCAACGAAGGGGGGAGCGGGGTGGTGCAGGTTGGACGGAAGAAGAGAGCGATGGGGGATGATGGGGGAGGAACCGCGAGGGTTAAATGGAAGGGGTACAGGGAGGAGGGTTAGTCGCTGGTCCTCGGAGAGAAGAGCGAGAGGGGTAGAATGGATCGGATTGCGTGGTCGACATCAGAGTGGTAGGTATGAGTGCACAGGGGGTGAGATAGGGAGGACCGGCAGTAAGAGAGATAAAGAGACACAGAGAATAGAAGGACGCGTATGGGGGAGAAAGAGATCATGAGGCGAAAGAGTGAGGGAAAGATAGAGACACAGGGAGTGCGAGTTAGATAGATAGATAGAGAGAGAGAGAGAGAGAGAGAGAGAGAGAGAGTGTGGGCGAGACAGAAAATCGAGGTAAGGCGAGAGATACGTCGGCTTGACAGGTGACAGCCGATCGCACCACTGACGTCACAGATCACTCGCTCGACCCTTCTCTCACACGCACAACTACGATTTACTGCACGAACGCACACACACGCGCACAGGGTAGGTCGCGCGCGCGCGACGTGCTCGTCGTGCATCACGCCGTCACTCGCGTTCCGTGCACGGTACGTAAGCTTTCCACGCGGCGAAAAAAAAAGAACCGCACGAGAAAGCAACCGAGAGAGGGAGAGAAACGGAGGATAGGACACTGAGGAAGAAAGAGAGAGAGAGAGAGAGAGAGAGACGGTAAAGCATGGAAAAAAAGATTGCGCGACAAAGATAGAAAAAGGTAGAGACGGAGAGGGAGAGAGGGAGAGAGAGAAAGACACGAAATGGGAGATAAATGGAGAGAGAGAAAAAGAGAGTCGAAATTTTTCGGCGGAAGTAAGTAGTAAGTATTTACGATGCTAACCGGCCGATAGCCCCGCGCGACGCCTCTATCTGGTTACCATTACACTCGGATGTATGAAATGCGCCAGCAGCATACACCATCCCCCCACAATAGCCCTATTTATGATTGGGCAAAATTGCTTTCCATGCGCAGAATAAAATCGCGCGCGGGCCAGGAAAAATCCGCGGGGGTTGGATGCACGCGAGCTCCGCGACCTGCGCCGCTCGTTCCCCGCTGCGTCCACCTACAATAACGAAGTCGCAAATTTTTCGTATTGACATTGCGATGACAGAGTCCGATCAAGCTCACAGATCTGATCTTTTTCCTCTTCATTTTTCTCGTCATACGTGCCTGCAAATTTTGCGAGAAATTAAACATGGCGAGGTCGCGCTCATGCGTAGACGCTCCGCCACCCTCGTTTCCTCGCTTGCCAATCAGGGGATGCAAGCTGATCTCAAAGAAATTCCGTCGGCAGCGCTACCCTCGTTAAAAGTGAATCGTACGATGAATAACTCCGAAAATTCGTAGGCATAACTTTTGACGCATTTTTCGGGATCCAGAGAGTTTTCCCAAAAATTCTGTAATTTTATGCGGTGGGTAAGAAAAACGTTGTTGGACGATACTTTAGCAATTATGCAGTCAAAACGGAATGTACTTCGACTATTCATCCGAGAAATATGGCGGTTCCACGGCTAGACTTTTCATTCTGTCAAATCTTTTTGCAGAGAGACGCGAATTTCCACAGTACTTTTCCGCACCATGCTTGAATATTCACGGTACAGTGTTATTACGAGTGTAATGAAGACATTTTCAACTGTATTCTGGAACTATTAATTATTTTATACTTAACATTTTTAATCACGATACTTTATTATCTGCTTTTATAAATATAAAATATTATAAGAATATGACTTATTATGATAAGAAGGTAAAGGATTTTCATGCCTGCATTCAATCTTGATGTTGCATCAACGAAAACGATACGGTCTTGAGTACGAGCACCTGTAAATTGCAAAGTGCTTTCTCCAACCTAAAAAGATATTGAGGCTATACGTAAATAATTTGTTCGACATAACGATCAAGTAACAGAATTACCCAAGAACATACTTTTTCTTCTGGTGATCTTCTATGTCGTTGTAAGTTTGAAGAAATAGTTTTAGCCCATCGTTAACTTCTTTATACCTGTCTTTCTGAGGTCCAACTAAATTCATAATAGACTCGAGTGTATTGGCGCACGATTTTAAAGCCAGGGCCAGTTTTTCGCCTTCTTCCGGTGTTTCTGGTAGAATTATATTGTTGCAACGCAGAACATCCAAGGGTTTTAAATGTGAATATAATTGGGACAGAGTATCCTTTATAGTTTTCATTTCTTCCTTTTCTATACAGAGAAGGAATAATATTTTTAAAACACAAAAATACCAGTGGAACCTTTCAAACGGGTAGTATTAATAACTTGGTTCTTACCAGTGCATGCGTCCAGTTCATTAACTTGCTCTTCCACTTCGTTTTGTAACCTGGTCAGATTTTTTATGTCTTCTACTCTGGTCGTGAGCTTAAATAACTTTTCTTCGTCGTGTTCACACTCTTTTGCAATTGTTGCCAGCTGCGATTGAATTACATTTTCTCTCTCTTCTATCTTTTTCTTCATTACAATCTCTGTCATGATTCCCTGAAGATATTTATCGTACAATAACTTGAGCTCTACATCACTGCGCTCGGTATCCAATGTCCTCGGTTCGTCTAGAGATATCTGCGATGGCAGCATCGACACACGTTCTGTTCCAATTCTTCTTCTCGGAAAAGCTGAATTAAGTAAAACAGTCTTTAAATAAAATCATGTCGCTCTACCCCAAAGTGTACGGTATGCCAATTCTAAATTAACATAAAACTGAAATTTCTTACTCTGTGGTAGTGCAAAATCGGACGATGCCATCGTCAATCTATGACGAGAAATTCCTGAACGAATATTCGTGCACGTAGTGTCTGCTACGTTCTTTCTCACCAGTTCCGGTGTGCTTGTATTGCGCATTCTGTAAAAGCATGAGGAGAGGAAATACTTCAGGAATCATACATTATAATCTTTTCTTTGATATACTTTCTGACACGCCGCGATTTTGGAGTTCCTGGCTGATCTTCCTGCATTATTCGGCTTGAGGATATTTTTCTCCTATCAGCTAAAAACTAATGAGTATTACGAGCATATATATCGACGCTATATTAACGATAGGTCTACGACAAACTGAGTGAAACTGAAGACCATGAGTACTGATAGATGATCGTGACAGTCACGATGAAAAAACGCAAAACATAAAGGCACAAAAGGTCATCGCGAGCTGACAGTTTGAAACTGTTCGAATCATACACTGGAGCCCGGTGTCGCCCTCTGACAGCGTCAACATCTCTGCCTTCGAACAACTTGTACCAACAGGTCGCACCTGATAAGATAGTGATAGAGAATATTGAAAACGAATTACAAAACATTAACATTGTTAATATTATTGCAGCAATCAGTAGATATTGTTGTGTTGGAATCGGGATTTAGGGGAACTAATTATGACCTTTTTAATAACGGATATTAACTGTATTTTCAAACGCTTCGCTCTCTATCGCACGTTGATTATAATTGTTTTTCTTTATACTTTCGCATTCACACATTCATCTGCATACACCTTTGCCGCGCACCTTACACCGCGTTTAAACTGTAAACCGGCTAACAATAAAATCGAAAATGTATAAACAAAATAGCACTCGTCGCATTGACCGTTTGATTTTTATAAACCTACAGTTCTGTCGTTGGGTGCCCATCAGGGACATCTGCACTGATCTGCACCGCTGCACCTGGCTGCACCTACCTTTATCATTCCATAAATTCCCAAAGAATGCATCTTTCTTCGAAGCATGGAAAGCTGCGGTTTATTCGCCCCACATAAAGAATCTGACCGAAGAGAAATTTAAGAAATGCGTTGTTTGCTTTCAATACCTCGAGTTCCCTGAAGGTGAAAATACTACAAATGAACACTGTACCATCTTTGTGTTTGAGAAATGTCAATCCATACGAAGAAAAGAATGCTGTGCGTGCACACATCTGTAATATAATTATGCCGTAAACCTGTAGTTTCACCAAGTTTGACGCATAGCGTCAGGGCTGGCCCCAGGGTAGTCGGCGCCCTGCTACGAAGTTCCATAGAGCCCCTCGGCGCCCTGTAATTTGACGAAGCCTGATTCACACCGGCACGTGTTTTAAATTAATTTTCATACTTGCTTATTTAAAATATTTAAAATAAAATTCATTTTGGCATTAAATTTGGTTGACATTCAGAAATGTTTAAAACAGCACACATTTCATTTTTTTAAATAATCACTGCGCATCACTTACATCGGGCCTTGAACCGGCCCTGCATAGAGTACCATGGGTTTTATTTTGCAAAGTGAATTACCACAGACTCCATGTGATCCACGATGTAAGGACACGACGCCACCCTCACCAAAACATCAGAAATGAATAAAAAGAAATTATTTAAAACGTACAGTTTGTTTTTGTTTACCACTGTATTAAACGTTAATATAACATTCAATGCACTGTTTATCAACCTTCGTATCGTAAACAGTGGAAACTCCTCGGGACATTCCTGTGCATTGTCCTCCGTGAATATTAATCTTCAAGCTCTAATCCAAATATCCCGCATTTTTGTCGCCATATTGGAAGTGGAAGGTTGTGGAAGGCGTGTGTCTCAACAAACATAAAAATTGTTGGATATTAGATCGACATTTCGTCGATCTATTATTCTTCAATCGCCATGGAACAGGTATAAGTTTTTAAAAACATAAGACTTTGGATCGCTTGCTTGCATTATTAATTTTACGTAAATTACTCGCGTAAGGACTATTGCTAAATATACGTTGAATAACAGAGCCTTTTAACAAGTAGACAAGCGTTTAAAAATGTGTTCGTTCTGTAATAATGTGTACAGATTTTTAAGCACTGTTTACACGGGCCATGATTCTATTTAAGAAACATTGTATTCTTTTTAGAAGGGCAAAAGAGAAGTTCTAGGACTGCTGAAATATATATTAACCGTTGATGTCTACCTAACGAACGTCATTGTCAGGAAAGCGGAGCAATTCGTTCCTCTGAAACAGCTACAAATACATCACCTGGCGTTAGAGGTATGCCAAAAAATATATTTGGATTTCTTTGAACCCAAAATCTATAACATAGTTGTAGCGTGTAGCTTATTATGTAAATACCATATTACTCTTTTATCGACTACTTTCAATCACATCAATTTCTCCTAATTCCAATGTACTTGTAACCTCACAAATCATTTGGATGTAGATTATTTTTTGTTTAATTATTCATACAGATATCGTGTCATGGCATACCTTGGATAACGTCGATACTCGCCTTTATTTGGATCCTTAATAATAAGTACTTGTATCAGATGCAAGTCAATCTATTAATTGGTGAGCATATTTTTATTTTGTCAAACAAATATTCCAAAAGAAAAGCAAAAACTAAGTTTTGTACTAATTATGCTTTTTCTGTTATCACTGCATTAGGACTGTTGTTGGACATCGTTATCATCGCAGTGTTAAAGGCGTTCACAAGACGGAGACGCCCTGCGGTTAATGGGGATATTTTCTGTATAGGACCAGATAAATACTCATTTCCATCTGGCCATGCTTCCCGCGCAATGTATATTGTTTACTTTTTTTTGTATCTCTGGCCTGTATCTGGAGTATACGTTCCACCATTACTCGCCTGGTCAGTGTCCGTATGTATAACCAGATTGTTAATGAGGAGACATCATTTGCTTGATGTCTGTGTAGGAGTTATTCTCGGTGTTCTTGAGGGCATGTTCTTAGGGCTCATATATTTGGATAGTGATACTTGTGCGAATCTAGTGTCATGGATCACGGACGAAAAACTGGAGGGTCCCGAATACGATGTTTAAATGCCATTCATTTCTGTTTGCCAAGTGTCCCAAGAATTACGTGTTTTATCCGTTGCTTTTAATACAAATGTGAATATTTTTAATAAGCCGTTGAGATAAAAATCATTTGTACGTGTGGTACATCGGTGCACTTTAATTCAATATAAATGCAGAAGAAGCACACATGTCAAGAGTTAGTTTGATCGATGCTACGTTTGAGTTACCGCATGCAGGGATATAGTCGAATGTTAAATCAACTAATATTTTAAGGCGTCTGATCAAGGGTTTTGCAAAAGACTGAAGAAAGGAGAGAAATTATAGAATAAAAAAAATAAAGAAACATACTTTTAAATAGAAAGAGAATTTTGTACACCTGGGTGTAATATAGGTTTCAATATTTGTACACTATGCGTTTATTTTCTCCTCATACGAATTCGATCGTTATACATACGTCTCTATAGTGGTACCATATGTTTACACGTTGCTGTGAATCCAATCATAGAAAGTATCAAATTTGCAGTATACGACTAGAAATGACGATTAGTATAAGAATTTTAACTGATTTTACCAAATGCGACGGGGCTGAAAGAGGGAGAAAATAACGTTTGAATTCAGTATTGGAAACGAGACAAAAATAGCACGACTCATTTGTGGTACACCGTATATCATAATAAATTTTCAATGTGTAAAATGGATTCCAAAGCAAACCGTTTGAACGCAATCTACACGACTCGTATTATTCGTGTACTACGATACGACGACGCGTCATTCTAGTTCCAAAGATCTAGTGACGGTGCGGACGTTGCAACCGTTTTTGACTATCGAAGAACGTTCATTAAATATCTATACTAGCGTGGATATTCTTCTCCGATGATACTCGCATTTCTTTTTATATTAAATCGACAGATTCTAAAGCAATTACAGCAACAACACAGTCGTGATTGTTTTTCAGATAAGTCCCACGCAAAAGATGTTCAGCATAATTACTTATTAATTCGTACGTATCGTTAAAATTAAATGGTAAAATTCTAATAGTTCGTAAATATTTCTACTATTATAATTCAAGATGTTCTAATGTAAATTATTCGATAAGTTGTGGTATCAAAGCATTTGTATGCGCAGTCTTACCGCACACAAATCAATGAAGCTATTAAAAAGGGATTTTCTACATACTCCGAGGTAACGGTGATGAAAAATTGTTTCCACGAATAGTCTCGTACTTTGCCATTTTTTAAATCAAATTCTGTCGTAATATCTTTTCCACGTTCCTCACAGTTTCTTCTAGAATTTGTCTGATGGTCTGGGTCGATCGACGGTCCATAGATTTCATGCCAATACACAAAAATCTCACATAAACAAGCGATACAATTTTCCAATATGATTTCTCCGTTTGCTAATAAATAGAAGGTACACTTCCTTCTGATAGAAATATTATCTCGTGCTCTTTTGACCACGATTCTCTCAAGTCTTGCAACAGGCGACTTCATTACCACAAGGGTGAATGATAAAACTTGAGATCCAGACGAGTGTGCTGATTCGAACCAGCTACTTCCTGACCGCACGACGGTGATGGTTTCACGGTCTTCTCCGCTTTTTCAGTTTCCCGTAAAATGGGAACGAATGGCGGTGGCTGATGGTCGGGTAAAGCTGGTGTCGGTACCGTGGATAGCTCGGTGGTGCGTTGCTTCTGCTCCTCTTCGGAGTAGAGGCTCAACGAGCGCGGTCGTTCAGGCTTCGATAGTCCAGACGGTGTGTCGGGGATCTCGCTGAAAAATTAACTTCCCCGTGAAGGCGCGACTGAAACATGCTAGAGGATAGCGGCATGCGTTTCAAGATCACAATTTTTTGTTGTGTTTAACTTTTTTTCTCATTTTAATCTTGAGCTAAACGACGCGTAGGTCTTGAATGACTGCGGAGTATTCTGCCAAAGGTTTCAATTAAGTTTTGTCTTTGAATAGTCACATTACCGGTTCAATTCTGCACGATTGCCTTCGAAAAGATCAATATGTATTTTTTCTTGCATTCGTACTATGCTACAACTCGAATAATCTTGGCAAATGGCGCAACGTAAATACACTTACTTCGAAAATAAGACTAAGAGGTGGATTGTGCCAGGAAGCGGAGGATTTTGGAAATACTGAACATGTTCTTTTCGTGGGATTGGGATCGTTTAATATCTGTTGAACAAAGGGAAACAAATATAAATCCATGCTTAACACGTTCGAAGCTAAGACTTTAATAATATCCATGGGTGCAATTGATAGAAAAAAGAATTCGTAAACATATCACAATAAATAAATATATCGAACGTATATATAACATGCCCAAATTAAGCTGCCGAAGACATTTCTCAAGTACCAACATAAATGCGTTAATTATATCGACGAAGAGAATCTACAACGCAATATACGCCTTTCGAGTACAAACACACTTATAGTGCCTTTGGTTCTACCATAAATCGAATCACGTATAATGCTTACACTTTTGTGAACTTTGTTTTATTTACAATGTCTCAAAATTTCAAAGACGACACTAAAAAGGCGTTTTCGCGTTTCATATTTACATGGTCAGTTTCGTAGTCACCATATTTATCTACAACGTTGCCTAATATAATGTTAAACTGCGATATGACGTTCCGACAAGAATAATCATCTAAAGGTAATGTCATTAAATAAATATTAAAATAAACGGTAACAAGCTCTTGCATCGGGTTCCACAATGTTTCTCTCGTCATTGAGATCATTTATCGTAGAAAACAAAATTTGTCTCAGATGCTTCCTAAAATTATTCAGCGTAACAAATTACCGCTAGTTCTGAGAATTTAGAATAGAATCTGTGAAATCTGATGAGAGAAAGGAACTGAAAATATTCAACGCACGTTTCTATGTGCGTAGGCAAGAGGTAGCGCGTACACATTCAATATAAAAATAGCGGAAGCTGTTTTTAACGCGTATTATTGCGTTTCTCACTTTTCTCTTAATCCGCCAGCAATCAGGTGGGTCGACATGAGATTTTTAGGCTTAACGTGAAATACAGCATCGTACTCTCGACCACTTTCAAAGAATAAACACGTTGCTTCAAAAGGATTACGTGTCCTGCAATTATTTGACTAGTCGTCGAAGGGCTAATTAAAGCTGTGACGACATAGTCAAAGAGAGGCATAGCCTCTTCAAAGTTAAAAAAAAATTAATTATCCGATAAATAATTTAAGCAACTTGCGGCATCATTCAACGATCTGGATGAACATTTTTGTTCGACTACTCACCCAGTACGCTCGGCGGATTGACCAAGCACAGCAGTGTTATGGATTATCTAGAAGAAAGCTACGTTATTAATATTAGATTAATCTGGTTACGCGGCATTGTAAATGTCAGATGTCATAACGAAAAAGCGCGCAGACACTGCGTCTTAAGCGATTATTAGAAGTGAAATTTATCGCGTGATCGCAACAGTTTTGCAAGATTCATTAGAACATTATTAATTTCGTCAATGTCTACGCATAATTTTGTTTACATTAACATAATTTTTGAAACGTCAGTAAACATTTTGCGAATACCATGGGTCTGTACCACATTTTATACGTTACGTATCTAACATCAATTTCCAAGATTTCGGTGTTCTATAATGTCGTACTTACGTCCGCCATGGAACACGGTGGACGCGCCGCGGCATATCTGCCAAACGAACTACGCGGCGGAACAGCCGAAGCGTAAGGTACACCATTGATACTGAAAAAGCAACGAAGTTTCCAAGTTGTTTCGCTATAGTATTATTTACAAGCAACCACGTAATAACATAACATAACATAACATAACATAACATAGAGGCGCACGTACCTAGAATTATTTTTCCCGTTACTGTTATGGATGTTAATTGGTGCACCATTGTCCATTGTTAGTTTGGAAGGCAAGCTGTATCTATTTGTCCTTACGTCTTGATTTTCTGTAAGATACAACAACATAACTACATCAACGGATTTCTTTAATATTCCATTTCGTCGACGTCAATCTTCGCATAATTTGATGCATTCTATCGATCCACATTTGATATCCGAGTGAACTTCGGTATAGGGTATGGTTTAGGGCGGCCAATTTTCAGCTGGAACGTATCGACCTCCGTAATGAAAATTGGCACGGCTCATTTATAATCGGCGCGTATGCTAGTCATGGAATTTATCATATAAGGACAGGTCGAATCGAGCAGGGGTACCGCATAAGAGGGCCATTAATCGTCGATGAGATGGCATTGACCGCGATTTTGATCTTCCCCGAGTAAGAAACACCAATTTGGGGCACGGAGTGCTCGGTGGTCGTCTTATACGAGGTATAAGACGAACCGACCTTCGTTGCACCATTCCCGTACCTTTTGCTTGAAACCAGATCGACAATGGATTCGTGAGTGACCTTGCAGACTTACGGAGACACCTTGAAGACGAGACACGTCTCTCTGTCCCTTTTACTACAAACGCGATGTGTCGGCGCGCAACAAAATATCAATAATAATTTTTTTCTATTCGAATAAACGTCTGCAATTTTGAGAAAGATCGTAGTGATTCGTGAAAGCCGGTATTGAAATATTGTCGTTTTGAGGTGCGTATGATACGACTACCTCGGGAAACCACGAAGTGGAAATAATTAGCCGCCAACTGGCTCGGAGTGACACGAAAGTAAACAACCTATTTGTAACTTACTTAAAAAACCTATTATACCAAGAGTCGTATTAAGGATTGCAAAATTATACGCGCACGGCAATTAACAATTTCAACACTCTTAATTTGTATCGCGTTCATCCCGCGAAACCGTAATTACCACGTACCGTCATCGAAGAATCCACGAAAGACCACGAATTTATTATTTTGTGGAATTATTTTCGAGAGGCTGTAGTGCTTGCCCAGGAAAGCCAAGAACTTGTCCGAAGGTCTATCGATCGCCAACTTTACGGGCCTAGTGTTCTCCTCCTAGAAATGAAAAAAGGAAATACAGTACAAGGAGCGATAAGTCGTAACGTACAATCGCAGTGAATTAAATTAATGTCCACGGCAAAAAAAGATGAATGACCAAGCTAATGCGTTAAAGAAGGGTTCGACGAATCTCGTTTTGGAAAGGGAGATTGGGGAGAAAGGTGGCAATTGAAGTGTGTTAAGTACAAATCGACGGTCCGTGTCGAAATAAGCGGGTTGCACGAGTTCAGTCACCTTCTGAGTTACCTTCGAGCGTAACACCCACGTACCTCGTGTATAATGACCTTTTGTCACGCTTCTACTTAAGATTGTTCACGAACTTACCCCCACCCCACAAGTCAGGAGACGGCAATAATTTTTTTGCTAACTGAGATACGTATAGCTTTGCTTCGTATATACCAGCGTTTACCCTCAGATACTACACAATGTCCGTATTAACAATCGTTTTCCCAGCGAAAATTAGTTTTCTCTATGTCTGCCCTCGAAACATTAAATTGCAAATAGGTGTCTCGTTGCAAAACTTATTCTTTTCTCACCATGTACCGACCGAAGTCGGGGAAAAATGCAGTCCGCGGAAAGTGGCAATTAAATCATCGCGTGCGATATCCGAGTCATTAGTAAACTGAAATGTGTGCCGGTGAAATTGCCATTCCTGGAAGGTTTTACGTGAAATTAAAGAAACAAAAAATGTTCGTCGAAAGTAGAAGGAAGAGAAGAGAAGAGAAGAGGAGTAACTCAAAGCGACATATTCGAAAGAACCAGTCATTACACGCTTTAGAGTCCGGCTTTGCGTTCGACTCTCCGTTCCGGTCGATGCTGTTCCGCCTGCACGGAAAATAAGTAACCCTTTGCTCACTCGAGAATTCTAACGGTACCCGAGTGGCGACAATCGAATCGGTTTTTATACTATCTCGACTAGCAGATTTCACAATTCTCGAGCAGACTTATCAGAGGCCAGAGGGAGTAACGAATTGTCGAAGAAACTCATTTTCAAACCTATTTGCGCCGAGTACCGTTGAGACTTTCCACGAAGTACACTGCGTGACTTTAATCTTACGTGAAGAAAATTACACGTATACGGATCGTATCCGCGATACGCCAAATGCATTGATATGCAAAGATTTCTACAAACGATCGGTGCAACATTAACAATAGCACGAAGTTGGGCGGACGTTGTTGGAGTTGAGGATAAATTTTAAGTGTTCTGATGTGACCGAAGTTTATACGTAGCATACATTTTTTCCTGGACGCATTGTCAGTCACGGTTGGTGCACATTACATTTGCCAGAATCCCAACAAGTGCTGCCGACTTAGCGACACGCGAATTCACTCGGCGGTCTGTGCTCGGTGATCTTATTTTCTGAATCCTTCACGGATACGTTTCCATTATAAAAGCTTATTATCTTACTTCAGGACGATTTGGAATGGCTGTCATTAACGCGCGGACTGCGATTTTCATACATCTCGCGTAAATGCAAGTTACGGGGCATTATGCATTTTAATTTTCACGGCGGCGAAAATGGCATACGAACGTCGGTTCGTTCGTCATGCGAATTGATTCCGTTCTATGGTAATCTCACGGCTCTGGAATAAATTTACAACATCACGGTGTTTCTTAACGTTTCAGCTCGACTCGAGAGCATACAATAGTCTCGTTTCGATGGAAGCATTTTAGATCAAGATCACGAGACGCCTTTCTGCTTTTACTCAGGAAGTAATTACGTCTCGTTTACACCGGTGGAGCGTTGATTCTCTTTCCAGCGTGGGCGCAGACTAATTTTATACGCAGAACTCAGGTTTGTATTCGCGAAAGCTAGCTTTGCCTCAGAGCTGTAGGTACTATTGCGTAGCACTCGACTACCTATCCGGGAACCGAGAAAAATGTTATCGATGAGTTTCACATTTAACCCCTATCAGTTTCCCGAAAACTCCGAGGATCACGTTAACGAATACCGTGCGTCCTTATCTAATTAGAAAATAAAAATCCACAGGGATAAGTCATCTCGTCGCTCCGATTTACCCAACAGTCATTGATTAATAGAGTCGGTAAGGAATAACTTACGGCTAGCATGTGCTGATAAAGAATATTTCCGAGGCCCATGCGCTGCCGTGATTCATGAACGTAGAAATCCAGAATGCACCTGGGTTGCAGCTGATAGTGGGTTCCCGTCTCATCGAACATGAAGAGATTCTTCGATCCTGTCTTTAGTAATCCTACTACGCTACCTAGTCCGCTGTAAAATCGAAGGAAGATTTATTAGATTAGATTATGCGGATGATTCACGGCTGCGGTCCACCATCTGGGAGCAGCTCGTGTCGTTAGAATGCATCGTGCGCATCGGATGCCTCGTTGTACATGTGCATCCATGAATGACGCGAAGGAAGAGACATTAGCACCGATAATTAGACCGTACTCGTGGCTCGTGGCTCGCGTCACTTTCCTCGAAGCGTTTCGACCGAGATTTATTATTTATCTATCGCGAGGAATGCAAAACAAACAGTGGAAAATAATTCCAGGTTATTCGGACCACAGATTTCACGTGGAAACTGTATTTAATTTTTTAATCCACTTAAGACAGACGAGATTGACCGTTATATCGCGGATCGTGAGGCCGATGATCGTATCTTTGGGCAAATTTGCTTCGTCACGGAGATTACCGAGGATCCCGGCACCTACTTACCGTAATGAATAGCGTACACCGCAATAATAGCGCGTACACATAGAATTTTACGCCGCGGCGTTATGTGGGAAAACGGACGGAAACAGTATCGTTCCTTAATTAAGACGGCCATAAAAAATTAAAAAATTTAAAAAAAAAAACAGCTAACGTAAATATGAAACCCTAGTTCGCATATCCTCCGCGGATGGATTCTGCGAGGATCCGAAAGCCGGATTTTCGCAGCCAAAGCAAGCCCAGACTCGACGTATCGATCCACCGACCATTTTCCACACCTTCGAACCCCTCATCCTTGGAAATATAACTTCCTTTCTGCTGATCGTTCCGCTCAAATTACAATTTTGAATGGGGGCTGTACGAACGTTGCCACTTAAAACTACTTTTATTCGAACAATTAAGCGTTTATTTGTCCGCAGCTTTTTAAAGACTTGAAAGACTTGAAACAACGCCGTTGACACCTTTGTCTCTTTTACAAAAAAAAAAAAAAGTTTGTGAATTGAAAGAGAATACAACGGAAAATATTGCCAGACACAAGAATTACACATTGGAAAACAATTTCGATTACTTTTGCCACGAGTATTTGCATGTAATAAACATGAGAAGAAATTACTTGTTTGCTTCGTTGTCTACGAGTAAATACACTACATGGTCGGTATCACGAAGTTTAAGGACACTGGTTATGGGCTTGTTCAGTCCTTGAGCCCTTGCCGAAGCCTCGCCCATATCGTCCAATACTCTGCTCATCTGTCGCTGACATTCGCTGAAACAAGAATAAAAGAATCACCTTTTCTTTCGGAAAACGTGTATTTGGCATTGTTTTCCAAATATTTTATTTGCGCGTATCAACCGATTAATAAACTAAGAGATTGTATGGTGCTATTTCTACGCTGAAAGATATGTTTGCACAAACGCGAAGAATTACTCCGCGCGCGAAAGAACATTAATTTGATGATATTTTAGAAAACGTGATTCGGAAGCGTAACGACTATCTACTTATAATTCGACCTCGATCGAGCATCGTTATTTATTAACGGTGTCGTAACTTATAAGCCGCGGTTAAGAGCTCAAATAGCACGAAACAATCGCTCCACTTTCAGTTTTCCCCTTTCTTCCTCTTTTCGCTGTAATCTCGTCTATCGCGGGGTTCTTGGTTGCTATTCGATAAAACGATTACTCGTACGAGGAAAAACATTCTCCCGAATCTGCATAATTAACCGACGTTCTTAGTGATCATCTTAGATTTGTTTTTTTTTGTTATATTCGCAGATCCATTTCGATGCATCGAGAAACCAACTATGCTTCTCAATATTGAGTACGGTTTAGCTGGCTACATTAGGAAATAATGAACCTTCTTCCGCGTAGACGGCGAATCGTAAATCGATTACACAATCCGATTATACCACGAGGCTCCGAAATTAGCATCTGACTCATCGCAACGGTCAACGTTTGTTTTCACATTCTGGATATCTGTCGTCAAACTAACTGATGCCTCGTAAAGAGTACACGGCGAACGGAGTACACGGTGTTAATTGACAACAATAAATGCTTTGAGACAATGCAAGTTTTTTGTCCCAACGCGAGGCACGCGTTCCGCGAAAAGATTTCATTCCGTGTCATTTACTTGCGTGATACAGCCGTTTAAACGTTCCGAGTAATCTGGAAAGCAAAGACGACGATCGTGTCAAAAATGAATCTGTCATAAGATCCGACCTAATTTCGAGTTTGGAACAGCGCCAATCTACCACTTTGCAATGCAAATTATGATAGATTATTCTATCGGTGTAATGCTTTCACGAGACACCAAAATAGTGGGAAACACGTTGATGGATCGTTAAGCGTCGCGTAACTGCTTAAATGCCGGAGAAACGTTATACGTACTTGTGTCGCAAAAGGACAGGTGGTAACTAGTCAAACAATTGTATCGGAACCTATTGTCTAATTTTTTTTATCGATTATATTTCACAAGCAATTATGCAAAGCGTTCGGAAGAGGCACGCATCAACCTTGATCTGGCATCCGGGGTAAGTCTGTAGCCGAAAGGAAGAACGCGTGGAGCGTAGAGGGGCCCTAATAAAACTTTCATGTTCGTGGAAACTTTCACAAAAAGAGAATTCTGCTAGTGAATACCTATGTATATTCGAGATAAATTATTGCGTTGCCGCGCGACAGCGAAACCACTACTGAAAACCTTTTCTAATCCAAGAAACGAGCGAAACTTCCGTAATTGTTGACAATCTTCGCATTATTTTCATGCAGTCCCGCCGACTATTAACAAAATTGGCAACGTACATACATATGTACATACGTCTGCGCTGCGCTCTCAGTTCGATAATCTTCGCCGAAAGATTAAGTCACGATTATAAATACACGCTTATTCCGTTGACACGGGCCAGACAATAGAGTCGTCGTTTGTATAGGCTCGACGAGGTATACAATGTACCCTACTCCCCGTGCCGATGTACCGATTATTATCCCTATGATATCAGCGGGTGGTACTTTACGCACGGTTAAAGAGCGGAAGTAGCGTTTCAACTCATCGTTCGGACAGTTTAGGTAGAGCGACAGGATTACGTGCCGTTAGAATTTTAACGACGAAACTTTTGGGAGCGCAACGAAAGTCGGCCATGCGTTTCAAGTCTTTTCCTCGGAGTTTCTGTAGAGAAATGTTCTATTACTCGTTCTATTATTGGCGCGGCTGGCGAATAAATAAATTCCCCAACTGGATACGTTGGAATTTATCCGATTTACCATCGATGCGGTAGGTTGGTTATCTCGAGTTATCTCGAGTTATATGGGTTAACACGGTGGGTGATCTTCGTTCCGAGAAATATTACGATCGAGCTCGATAAAGACGAAGGATCAAGGTGATCGAGGAAGTATAATTTATCGCTCCTCGTTCGTTGGATCGCGTGGAGGTGGCTCGCTCTCTTTGCTCCAGTAACTCTACGCGAGTGGTCTATCCAATAATTTTGGATATACTTAGAAGCTCGAGTTCGACCGCTTTTTTGTTATGGACGATAAAGTACGAGCGCGCGGATTCGTATGTTTGAACTTTGTGCCGGTTTTAGGCTGCCCGATAGGAAATATCTGAATCGATTTATATCAAAACTTGCAGTAAGTTCTATATATATATATATATATATATATATATAGAGAGAGAGAGAGAGAGAGAGAGAGAGAGAAAATTGCACGATAGTACGCTAATTAATAACGAAGGAAAGAGGATAACGAGAATGGGGCGAGTAACCGCACCACGATTTGATTTTATCATAGCGTTCCGCGAATGTTGCGAGTCATTGCTCAAGAATTCAATGCTGGCGTTAAGCGCTTTGATCCGAGGTCAACGATATCGATCCACAAAATCAAGTAGATACGCAATGACGATAGAACGCGCGTAATCGACTATCGAAAGAATACCGAACGTTCCTATAAACGAAAAGTTGAACTGTGCGCGGTTATCGAGCACCGGGAGCATTCCGAGTAGAGAGCACGAAAGAATTTTGTCCAAATAAGTCCCGAGAGCCATTGCGCAGCATTCAAGAACCAAAGAGGACCGGTAAGGAAGGACCAAGCGCACTTTGTTCCCCGACTTATTGTCCAGCTGCCCACTAGTCCTGTTTTACACGCCCACGTTGTACATACACACATACTTGTAGAATAATAAAACGATCGCGAGAACTGGTGACCGTGTCGAAAAGGTGAACGAAAGGTGGAAACGCGTTGCCTCGGTAATTTATTATTAACTCTACGTGGACACGCTTTAAAAATTGTCCGGTACCATTCGCCCCACCAATTTAATAAATGGTACTTGATTTAACCTTCCAGCGTGCGCGCTGTTGCAAATTGTACCTACAACACTTTGTACTTTTGTCAATTTTTCCACCAATGTTCTATTTGTGTCTTATCGGCAGTTATGGGTATTCTTTGAACATGTTTTTATGTATATTTGAGATTTAAAAAAATATATATATATATATTATATAGTCAATTAACAAACTATATTATACTTTATAAAGTTTAAACTAATAATAAATGTGTCAGTATCTAATGAAAATTTAGTATAAAATTGGCTGGGACATGGTTTTTCAATGCTCTTAACGAGTCTTGTACACAATACAACGCGCGCTTGCTCGAGTTATAAAATATAGCGCACCCACTGGAAAGTTAATAACATTTTACTATTTGGCCTTCGCCGTTAGATCGCTCCAACGTATAATTGGGCCCTTCATTTTAAAAGTGACCTGTCCATTTTTGTTAGATATAGATTAACAAAAATTTGTCATGTTAGGAAACATCGAATTGTACACGTTACTACGATGAACAAAAAAAGATTGGATATGTCACTTTCAATTATGGTTCCGGGTTAAAATTAAACGTGGTTTTGATGAGAAACATCCAAGAGCGTCAGATTTGGCATCCATACGCGATGGTTATTGTACATCATTGCAAAATTGCTAACAAATGGTCGTTGGAATGTTAGGACTAGTACGCATTTGCAAATATTAGAGACATTTAAGGGCCAATCGATACTCGACCGGCGATTTTCCCGAAATTCGTCGACGTCGATGTCTCTCTTCCTCGCCCACGCTGCTATGCGCCAGCGTACGCATTTGACGAGGATCGAAGTAGATGAAATCGTCGTAGACCGACAGGTGTAACGCCGTTTTCTGGCGTAGAATTACGCAATTGCGATTCACGAGTACTCGTGGACGTCACGAGTTTGACCGAGACTCGGAAATCTCTGTCATCTCCTAAAACTGGACTCTATAGAGTCTAACATGTTCGATAACTCATTAACCAGTGGCCACGATATGTATAATTAAGATAAGATATTACTTTCCGTTTTAGGTGTGCACGTTTGCAGAGCATGCTGTATACAGATCTCGTTACGGCATTGCACGTAACGTCTAAAATATTTTGGTGTTTCGCATCGATGATAAATTCGTTTCTACGCTGATTCACGAGGCAAAATTGACGACATTTCGATGGAGTCCGATCGAGAAATGTAATTTCAGATGACGGAGAAAGTAGGGTGAAATTTCTTTAGGAAATCGTAAGAAAACTTTGAAGAGCACAGTTTCCATGGAAAACACGATTGTAATATCCTCGAGGAATTTGTGTCTCGCCCACGTATTCCATTGACATTTACTTTCCCCGTCGATTTGCCGGCTAATATCGGCCAATGCGACAGTGTCAACGCGCTATAGTTTATTTACGTCGCGGCCGAGGGAGCACCGATTATGTTCCGGGAAGCCATCGAGACGCAAGAATGACTGACTCGGAATTACTGTATTCCCGTGTCATCGACGCGAGGTGAAAGTATCGAGCACACCTACTACATACATATGTACATACATACTTACTTACGTTTGTCCGATATTACGATGTAACCTTGACGATGACGCGCGACGAGAAAGAACTTGTACGGCGGCACAGAGATTTTTCTTATTGCAAGATCCACCGTTTGCTACGAGTCATTACGCACACGGTAACGCGAGTAAGAAACTGTCAAACGCAGACTTTCGCCGACGAGTTTCCGTATTTTCGGTGCGGCACCGAATTCTCAAGGGTTGAACTGTCAATGCAGGAAATAGCGAGATTTACGAGGCACAGCGACGAAAGAAAAGAACCAGTGTAAAATGCGAAAGGGTTGAAAGCGAAATAATCAAAGAGAGTATTCACCCGGTATGTCGGCGACCGCACGACGTTCGCTAAATCGTGAAAGCGTTAATCCAATCAAAACTTAAAACGATGTGTATACATATGTACTCACTTTAATTCCCGGCGATCACCCTTGAAGTCCTCGGGAATTAGAGTATGCGTGACCTTGTTGATCTTCCTGGGTAAGAGCTTATTTACGTTGAACTTGAACTCCATCGTGACGAGTCGCCGAACGAAAAGCGTTATTCCCTTCCGCGACACGCAGACTTACACGCCGGACGAACAGCCCTCGATCTCTCAACGCCCTCGTAACCCGACTTCCGAGTTTTTTGCGAAACAGTATCTCGAGCGAATGTCCTGAATATGGCGGTCAATGGCACCCTCCGAGGCGACAACTTCACTTCGTATTTCTCCGGGGGAACCTTGCGCCGTTCATGTACATACTATCTCTCCTCTCGATCCCCAAAGAAATTCAATTGCCGGAATCGTTGTCGGATCGCTTCGGGCGACACGTACCTTCGCGCACAGTCAATTTCTCAAATCGGACACGCGAATCTTCTATGTTTCTCGTTCACTCTTCCCCTGTCACGCGCCCCGCGATACGACTTTTCTCTCACAATCAGACTCCTTGATTCACCGACAAACGCGTAGACGTGCTCGCTGTCATGCGATCCGACAGGGAATAATTTACCGCGAGACGACGCATAGATGTCCGAATCGATCGAAAAACCCACCACAAGACTGACTTACTTACTTCGCGGCCGGTGGCCGACTGATATCCATAGCCGTCGCTATTCGCTATTGGAACGAACCCGTTCGCCCCTAACCCCTACTATTTCGCTACCGCGGCAACACGGGAGAGAAGCTGCGCGACGTTCGCCGTGGGGATCCCTTTCAACGATCTGACAGACGACGAAAAACGAGACGTGGAGATATGTTTTGATGTCACGGATGGCTGTTCCTCTCGACACGAGACACGGGCGGTCCCGACAGGATACTCGAATCCGAATCGGGGTTGCGAATACTTTTACGTTTACGACACGTCGACGAGCGAGATTTAATGCTGGCAAGAGTTTAACCTGACGTATCGCCGCAAGTCTCTCGGTTTACCACGGTTTACTGGCGTGTAGTACGTTCAATTTTTTCCTGAAAGACGCGGATCGCGCCGAGATGCGCGCGCACGCGAAGGCCGCCAAGTGCTCTTACGCGGTGTTGTTACCGCGCATGCGGTTAGATCCCTGTTGTGGGTAATAGATTTTTGCTACCCTGGGCTAATTTTTTTGGACGTCAAGCCCGTCCAAGTTGGAGCCCGTGGGCTTCGTTCTACTCCATCTTCGCAGCCGTAGATCAGGGTGAAACGGAAAGCGCGAGGGAATAGAATCGAGAAGAGTAGATCCAAGTAGACCGGAGCTGCAATCGTCAGAGTAGTTGCATTGCTTCGCGACACTTGGCGGCTATGACGAGAGTAAGAGCTCTCTCACCTGGCAAACTAGGCTCAAACTTGAACGCTCTTACTCGACGTAGTTTCCGATACGAAACCAAGATGCAACGTGCTATAGAAATACGCAGAAGTTAATAAAATTCAAATAAACTGGCAAATTTATTATTGATTTCTGGCTCTTTATAGAAAGGTTTAAATGTTATTTAAATTCAAAACTAAGGAAATCGAACAAGAATGATTTATTTTGGTGATGAAATGTGAGTTTCTTACAATATAGAAGATGATGTGGCTACAACGGAGGAGGGGGGGGGGGGGGACGGCAGGGTAGACCATACAACGTTTTCTCGGAAAAACCACATTTTTTTTATCAAAACGGTACATCATTTCTTCGAATTAACGTTGACGAACGTATATGTTACACCACTTACATTCGTGTAACGAAGGTTGCGTGATTGCAGGAACTATATCGAACGCTTCACTGGTACAGGAAATCCGGGCGTTTCAAATGAAAGATCGAAGAATTTATTTTTTGCTTTGTCCATGATCTCGGAGAATTTACTGGTTTAGACAAAACGTATATATCTGTGCGTGATCATCGTTCAAGGTTAATTGTTGGCGCTGCTTTGTTCTAGAAAAATCGATGCATACATACATATTTCGTGACTAAGGAGAACACTCTCAAACCAGAAATACAATGAACGCAGAATCGCAAGTATAGCAGTTGCATAGTAAATTAGTTGGCTACCATCCAAATCCGCGGTTAAATTTAAATTCATCCGATATACCATGTTCGACAGTTAATCGTCATACAGTAAAGATCGTGTACAAAAATCGAGGAATAAAACTGCGGAACAGGTTGAAAATTGTCCAATCCCACCGCTACATCAATTATTCTTGGGGCAAAAATTTCTCGAGGTCCTCCTACCCCGCGGCGACCCTGAAAAGAAGGATGCGCGCAAAGCATCATCTTTGGCGATCGCCTCCCAGAAGCTGAGACGGGACAGATATTTTGTAAAGCATGCCTGCACACATCGAGTATACGTGATACGGGTGTGAACTGCCGGTTAATCAGCATCGTAAGATACCTCGTACTCCATTACACCTATATAAACTACTGGCGGTCACGAGTGAGGGTTTAGTTGATAGATGATTTTAAACGCGAACAGGCTGTTCGTCATATTTCGTGTTACGGTGCACTGTGGTATTCTCGGGTTATTATTCGGGGCGATAAAATCAGCTGCGGGAGTGTCAACGACAGATTAACGGGAAAATCAGAAATCCACTTCCGAAACGCTGAGACCTGCGCGAAGTAATTGAATATGTCGTCTAAGTAAGCGCCACGTTTGAATGTCCGCGCTAGTTTTTGTGACGATACGCGGAAATCGATGATAGCAGTGATAATCGGTATCTTCGTAATATATATTGGCCACGAGTGGTATCCGAATAGTGTAGACGACCCGGTGAAAAAAAAAAAAGAAAACACGAGGGTAAACATTGATACGTGGTGCAATGAGAAAATTGAAAACGAAAAGCAACTGCGTCGCGAATGGACAAAATATTATTCGCGAGTCGTTATGTAAAGCATGACGTATGTTAGACATATTATGGACTTTGAGCAATCTACCTCAAAGGTCTTGAGTGGTCCAGGTGTATCTGGGCGGGGGACAACGCATAAATAGAAAGAATTTGTATGGGCGTCGCGGAGTTCAATGCTGGATCTCAAAACATTCTTTACTATAAGTTTTAAGATTTACTAGAAATTTACAAAGATACCTACGCTGCAGTATGGTCGTCACGACGAAAGTAATTGTAAGTGAAAATTAGTAATGTCGATATAAGTACAAATAGCGATAGTCCGTTGTTTCCTTTTGTTATGAATTTGCCAATGCGTCAAACGTGACCCGCGGTTCCTTCGTGGCAAATGCTGATGCTCGAAATTTTTCAATTCCGACCATCGAACGAAAGCATCGCTATTATTATCATTGTCGAAAATTTCACCCCGTCGAAATACCTTGTTCTTTGTTGTGAAACAATACATATTATTATTCGGGTCGCATACTCGAATACTAATGTCACGTTCTTCCATCACGCATCGATAAACCAATTAAACGTCTCAACTCGAATCTTTAATGTGACCCTCCTAGAGAGTTTTCTAGATGATGAAATATATTTTTACATCGATCAAATTTATTGTAATGTTATTAACAATGGAAGCGACATAGCGATCGTTTCTTGTATTATATTAGGCATAAAAACTTTGTGAATGAAATAATAATCAGGTATATAAATAGACAGAAACTGTTTAAGACGATTGTTGGTACTTTTATATACTGATTCGCTGCGCTGCAAAAAATATTTTTTATCTATCAACAGTACAGCTTTTTGACACGCGTTAAATAATTCAATCGTGTATGATAATCGATATATATACATATATATATCCTATTAATAGATATTACGTATAGCGAATAATTATCATCAATGCAAAAATGATATTTCACCTTACCAACATTAAAACCTGATATTCAAAAAACTAGTTTAAATTACGAGTATGTTAAAATGGTGGTGCTTCTTAGTGGGATCGAACGCCCGGCGATGCGTGGGTCTATCTGGTGATTCTGGCCACCTTATACATTCTCTACATCCTGAAGGATTACATCAGGAGCATCATATGTATCCTGCGTCTCAATGGCCCACCGACGGTGCCGATTCTCGGGAACGCCAATTACATCCTAAAAGATGACCGTGAGCAAAACGTTATTTTTGTTTGCGTAAAGTACATTTCTAAAAGGAACGTATGTACTACTTGCGGCTTTCCTGCGCCGATGCACGCCTTTCTGTGCATCAGAGAGGCGACGGTTAAAAATGACGCTTAACTTGATTGTTCAGTTCTTCATCAAATGGCGCACGAGACTCCAAAATACGGGCGTGTATTCAGAATATGGGTAACGTGGATACCGTATGTGGTGCTCGTGGAACCCGAAGACATCCAACTAGTCCTCGGTAGCGCGAAGCATACGCGCAAAATATTTATCTACAAGTTGCTCGACAATTTTCTTGGAAAGGGTCTGATAACGAGGGACGTGGAAACCTGGCGAGTTCATCGCAAACTTTTGCAACCCGCTTTTCATGTTCATATTCTCGAAAGATTCACCCGTACCTTCGCGGAATGCGCAGATTACCTCGTGAACAAATTCCTGAATAAAGACGGCGAAGATATTAATATTACATCTTTCATCAACGACTCCGTTTACGACATTCTAAGTGGTATGTTTCGATACGTTTTATTTTTACATTTTTATGTGAAAAAGAATTGTGTGACGCTTTCTTTCTGGGAAAATTGTTCTCTCAGGCTTGCTACTATCTATCGGAAATTTTCGGTCGCCGGTTGCCGATTGACGGCGGTTGACGAAACGCCGAATCATTAGAATCAATGTGAACGATTTCGCACTGGAAATCTCAAACTGTATGGCTAACGTTTATGTTAGTGCCAGCCTTGAGGGTTCTGGGTCTTATAATATTCTTACGAACGCTTCGAGAGCGAAACGTAAATTTGGCATTATTTATAAAAGGAACGTTTATTACAGCAGAACACGACCGCTCGTATCAAGAGCACGAATACAGACAACTTTGTTACCAACTATACAATATTTATAGTATCGACCAATGGCAGGAAATTATCATGAAATTCTACATCTGTCGCGAGATAAATCATTCTTAGAAATATTCTTCTAATGTGAAAAGCATTGTAAATATTTGGTTAGATTAGTGTAATTGAAATAAGAGGTAATACGAGATAGACCGAAGTGTGTCATACGAGTGTGAGCACTTTGGTTATACTTTGCATTATCGTGACAGGTCTTTAATCATTTGCGTTCCATTCGGTTCTTCACTTTTCACTATTTACAAATAAATTATTCGGAAACGAAAGATTCGTTTTAAAGGAACTTAATAATCTTTCTATTATATTTGATCAAGGATTTGAGAAATTTACACGCAAATTAAGTCGACATATTAGTGACAACAGTCAATACTGTCAATACCGCACCTTTGATTATTTCGCAATTTCTTACTTAGAATGACTTATTCATTGCGGTTAGTTTACGGAGACGTTTTATCGTGCCTGCATAAAAGGCAAATTAACATGAAACTCAGCCTCCGTGTTGTAAAACATTCGTTATCGTTTATTATCTTTTTGATAAACAACATAAACGTAATTACTCTTCCGTATTAAAAGAGTCATGAGCACAATTTGCTATTGGTACCATACAAGTTCTTATGAATTATGCAAACGTATCTTGTGTTAATAGGTTAATACATATAACAATTAAAACAAAGCGATATGTTTTTTGCTTTTCGTAAATTTTGAGTTTTGTGTCGGTCGGTTAGGACGCGTATCATAAATAGTATGTCGCGAACATACTTTATTATTATAAGCGCACCACGATTTTGATATTCACCCGGGCGTCTTCAAATCCAAATTTCGAATAATTGCATAGATTTACGTGTACATAATACATGCATCCCTCTATTTTGCGGTTTTTCCTCGCGAGTTTTTTTACGCGGTATATTGCTATCTCTATTTGCAAGAAATACATTTTATACGCGGTCAGATGGGTTTAATTTTCTATAATCTTTTATTGAATTCGTTACATACATATGAGAGAATCACAAGTTCTTACTTGAACGTATATGTACTAATTACATAATTCTGTTTTTGCTTTTAGTTTTGTTTGTGATGAGAATGTGAAAAATTTACCGTGTAAGCGACACCGAGTAAAACTTATTTTAATTATTTTAAATATAATGATTTCTTTTTTGTTAACCTATGCGAATTAAATGTTTTTATAACTTCTACCAGGTTTTCTTATTATGTCTTTATTCGTACAAACTCTATTTACGCGATCTTCAGCCGCATAAAGAAAATCTACGTGGAACGGACAAGTCGAGTAAATGGAGAGATGGATGTATCTAATAGTTATGTATGCTGACAGACCTGTCTACATGGGTGCAAATTGCGGATAAATGTCGTTAGCGTTGATGCGCAGGTATTAAAATTCAGTAATGCTTTGTAGAAACAGTCTTGGGAATAACTCCAGCTAGTCGGCGAGAAAATCGAGTCATAGACGATGACATGCCTTTTAGAAAGTGAGGATTCTTCCAATAATTATATCACCGAACTAATTTTTCATGGTATCGCGTAACGGTTATTAATAACTGCTGTGAATTTTTGTTACAGAGGTCAAGTCATGATCCCGCATCGTCTGATGAGGCCCTGGCTTCTAATCAACTGGTTCTATCGATTAACCACTGCTGGAAAGCAGGAAGAAGAGCAACGAAAGAGTCTCTTCGACGCTTGCTTCAAGATGATGAAAGAAAAACGTGAACTTCTGCGTAGCAGTGATTCTATCGTCAATAATGAAACGAGAAAGACATCCTTCCTCGAATATATGGTGGAAATGAATGAAAGGTATCCTTGGTTCACCGATGAAGATATCGTCGAGGAATGTTGTACTTTCATGTTAGCTGGGCAGGATTCGGTGGGTACCGCCACCGCGATTACACTCTTCCTTTTAGCCAATCATCCCGAATGGCAGGAAAAGTGTATAAAGGAACTCGAGGAAATCTTCCAGGAAGACTCCAGAGCACCTACGATGAAGGACCTTAGAAATATGAGATGCTTGGAAATGTGTATCAAGGAATCTCTGAGATTGTACCCTAGCGTACCGATGTTCGCAAGGATCCTCGGCGAAGATATAAAAATCGGTATTCCACAGATTTTTGTTCCTGATTTCTCAAACTTTAATAATAATTATTGTTTCTAAAAATATACAATGCTGAGTATACGGAATGTTAATATAAATTTTAGAGAAACACGTGATACCAGCTGGGTGCGGGGTATTCCTATTTCCCTATAGCACGCATCGCTTGCCGGGTCATTTTTCAGATCCCCATTCGTTCAAACCACAACGGTTCAGTCCTGAAAATTCCGAGAAAAGGCATCCTTACGCTTATCTACCTTTCAGCGCTGGTTCTCGGAACTGTATCGGTAAGATACAAAGCTTTGCCATGTATATGCAATTATTCCAATTATTTTACATGAATTTAACGATGTTCGAAAGTTCATTCAAGTATTATTAAACTTTGATACTTTTCAGGATACAAATTTGCAATGTTAGAAATGAAGTCTATTATAAGTGCCATCCTTAGGAAGTGTCGGTTACAACCGGTCGCTGGGAAAGAAAAAGTTAGGCCAAAATTTAGAATGACGGTCAGAGCACAAGGAGGACTTTGGGTCAAAATTGTGATGCGTGATAAATTTAAAACCAATCTAGAATAATTAATTCTACATGCCGGTTATTTTTTGCATAATTACGATGACATACCTTCTACGGTAAATAATGATATACATAGATCCTTCGAACGTATTGCACTGCGCGCACACCAGAAGATCTCTCAATTTATTATGAAACAATTAGTGGGAATAAAGAAATCTCCTTCTAGCATCCGTATCTACTTGCAAAAATATTTTATTACGTTTAAGTACAAAATGTACAGGTAATACGAAGATAAAATTGTAAAATGTTGAAAACTTGTGAACAGCAACTCGATGGATTATAAAGGAAAGATTATCAAGAGAACCAGGTTTTGTCCCGGTCCAAGTACAAGTACGCGAGACTAGAGCTTGTATCTTTTCCGGAAAGAACGAACGGGTATTCGGAGTAGTCAAACTGTATTAACAAATGAATTAAAAAAAAAAAAGTGCTATAGCTCATGGAAAACCGGGGCCAGGATGAACAACTTGAGTACGATTTGATAAAAAAAAATTGGGCCAGCCAATATTCCAATCACGAGTTATGAGATTTCAAAAATGGTAGTTTTTATGTTTTCTGTGGTTATTTTGACCACCTGGCACGGGTTTTTTCAGTTTTTGACCCTCCCATACACATTCTCACTCTTTGTGATCCTCTCACCAACCCTCTTTCTGAGTTGAATTTTTTATTTTTGTAGACAAACTCTTACTTGTACTTGGCCCATGCATCTGCATTTTTCATGCTTTTTGTAACCGTTTTGGGTGGGTGACATTCTCTTGAAACAAGATACAACTCCAGAAAAGGAACAAACAAAGTGTGTCTTATAGCGTGCTGCGCGTGTACTACTTTTGACACATACTTAAGGAGGTCTGTAATACTGCGCAGATGAAATTTTTTCAATCCTTCTTTTCCCCATCCTTGTGTCTCCAAGAAGTCCACTTGATCTTTCTCTATAAAAACATCTGTTGCCTTGGCTAATTGTCATCCCGGTGACATACGGAATACTTCCTCAACATATTCTTTACTTGGTCCTGGAAGTTCGCGACTTCCCTTCAAACTCGCTCACACTCTTTTCTAAAGTGAAACGGAATATTTTCTGAATAAGCTCAAGTTTTTCCGAAACAGGTTTTATCGAAAAGATATCTTGCACGCGTAAAAAAATAAATCTCTTCTGTTCCTAGAAGCGTACAACGTTACGAACTGAAATGTTCTATAATTCGTTTGATTAATTCTCCCTTGACACCTTTGGTTGCTAGGGAATAGCGTTTCGAAATTTCTCTCAACTGGGCTACGGTGAAACTGGTCATCTGTTAAAAATCGGCGATTGAATAAATGCAGAATACATAATAAAGTATTATATAACTTGGGATATTCTTTTAAAAATACAAAATAAACATACCTCTCCGTCTTGTATAACTTTCCGAATAGAGTCGGCGTCATATTCATTGGTTGGTTTCAATTTCTTCTTCGACGAGCCAGCAGTTTCGGTATCATCTTGTTCCGTTTCGTTCTTGACTGCTTCTTCATACGCATCAAAGAAATGCCCCGCTATTTCCTCCATAGTATCGGTATCCGGAACTGGCATCAAATCCAAATACAACATGTTATGGATTTGTATAAAAACTTGTGTGTTATGTCCCGTGCAAAACTTACTAGTGCAATCGATCGGAGGTGCAGGTTGTTCTAAATCAAGGGCCAAGGCTTCTATGGTTTGACGTTGAACTTGAAGTTTGGGGTTCGGGAATCGTGCTGGATTATATTTTATTCTCATTTTTGCAATAATTTTCGACAGTAGTTCGATTTCTTCCGGATCAGTTGGAGGCTTATTCTCCTCATCATATTTAAATGTATCCAAATGAGGGTTGGACTGCATAGAATCTAAATGAATTGTATATTAGTACTAAACTATTTGATGTTGGAATCAAACATTCCGGCTCTAGAAGAAAATAATTTATGCACGAACCTGCAAAAGGCATGTTATAAAAATAGAAACCACCGCTATTTGCATTCGGTATCATACAATAAAGTTTAGAAGTGGAATATTCTCTTAATGTTAAAATGCATATTAACATTATGTTTTTCGACATACATCCATCGATCAAAGCTGCGAACAGCAATTTGTTGTCTGTAATGGAACATACACAAAAATTATTAATAGTATTTATTACTCTGTCGATTTTTTCGAAGGAATTCATGATTATTCCTACCTTTACGATGAGCTTTGTGATGTGTCATAAAGTATGGAGCTTTGGTATGGTGTATGGGGTGATACCAAAGCGGTCTGGCGCAAATTAAATCAATTCCAACTTTTTTTTGTGCACCCACATGTTGTACTTCTTCCAAAGAAAAACATATCTTTCTATTCCCGTATTCTTGATATTTTTTAATATCCATTTCCAAAACCGGCGACATTGCACGGTCCGCATATTCTTCATCTTCTTCCTGAAAACACATATGACGGAATTACAAAAGCATAGTAAGTATGACGCCATACGTTTTACATATGGATAGTTCAGAAAACTATTTTCTATTCAGAATGAGCGAACATAAAACGAGAATAAAGAAATCATAATATTTGATATTGAAGGAATCTGTGGGGAGGGAGAAAACAGAAACATGTTGAACATTCTACAATTGGTTGTATAAAAACGAACCTCCATATCATCCTTAACCGTTTCCCGATACGTGTATTTCACTAGAGGAACATTACGTTCCTTGCTGATAGTTACCCATTGTAAATACTCTGTGGGTCTGTAAGCATAATGAGTTTCAAAATTTATTAGAAAATCAAAAAACCTGTACAGTATGCGCAACAAAAGAATTTTATATTCCTTACACAGTATAATTGCGGAGGCACACATCGAGAGTTACATTGTTCCCAAGTCTAAACGGTAAATTCGCCGCAATTTTGGATGGCAGTTTTACTTGCTCCACCAAATCCTTGAGAGACGTTCTCTTATAATCCTCTGCATCAATTTCTTGAGATAACATCTCCAAGTCCTTGTAAAAGACTTCATGGTTCCAATGTTCGCCAAGTCCTATAACTGATAATTGTAAACGTATGACATTATAATCGGTCGCTTTTACTCGGATTCGATGACGTTCATTTTGATCGGTCATTGGCGGATTATCTTGACACGTGAAAAGAATGACTTTCTTCACTGGCATGGGTAGCTTTATGGCACAAAATGTTTGTGCAGCATGCCACAAAGCATCGTGCAATGGATAGGATGTAGAAGATGCCATATCTCTGTAGTTCTTCCATTTTCCATTTTCTGGGACAACATACGATTACAATAAAAAGTCAATATCCAAATGTAAGTGTCAAAACAAAAGGGTTACATATTCCCAATTAATTCCAGATGGACGTCAAGCATATCTTTACCTATTTCCATGATCTCTTTCATTTTTTGGACTGAGAGAATATTTAATTTCTGCACAGTCAGGACATTTTTCACTTCCGGATCCGTATCCCATTTTTCAGTACCAAACAACATCAGACCGATCCAATCATTACTCCTCCAGGTCAGTTTTTGTCTGAGGATCTCCTTGTATTGCTAGTAGATGCAGATATTTCAAGAATTACAGCACTATATAAGATACATTCGTATTTCTTACTTACATATATTAGCTAACAGGGAAAAACTATAATACATTGCATAATGAATGTGGCAAAGCAGCAAATACCTCTGTGCGACAAGGCAAAACATAGAAACCGCTGTATTGTATTTGTCCAAAGATCTACCATTCAATTGCTGATGTTTCAATATCTGACTCTACACTTTCATCTGGCATTTGCTTCCACTTTTGGCTCTAGTATATCATCTTAAATTGAGTACATATTTGCATTGAACATTTTTATACAAATACAGAATAGTGTCTTGTTGTAGTTGCTTTGTCTCACTGCTATTGCGTTCACACTTTGGTTTACGTAAACGCTGTAAGTGGTAGTTAAAAGAATTGTGCTATAAAGTTCCATCAAATTGCATGATACCTTTATACATTGCAAAAAATATGGAATATCTTCCTCCGGGTCATTTTCAAACATCGCTGGTGTTGCGTCAATAAGAAAAAGTGTACCATTCCGAACGCCATAAAGTGCTAATGGGTCATGTACAAAAGTTTCCTCATCTAGTTCTTTCGTCTGAGATGTGATTGGAAACATGTCTCTCAGGTGTGCGGAAAATACTTGTGTGCTACACAATCTGGATCATGCAAAAACATTGGTTAACTATATTTAAAATTTGATATTTACATATGTTATACATTGTATGTAATATGTTATGTGAAAAGAACATTGGGATTATGAAAGTATGTTAAAGAATACTGCACAGGACGTGTGCCGGTTTGGACAAAAGCAAATAGAAACGTAAAAGTGTACATTAGAATGTAAACATATTATGTGGGGCTGCTTTGAATACATCAACAATCAGTAACTTTCGACATCATTCACGATATGTCGTAAATCAGATGCTTTGTTTGAGACGAACAACCTTTCGCGTAAGTATCCACTTACTATGAAATATTCTGACATATTCTCGAATTTTTTAATTCTCGCTAATTCTTAGTTTTCCCGCACTTTTGTGCCTTTGGCTACACTCGCTACGCTGTAAATTTGTCACATTCTGTACCTCGTTAAACTTTCTTCTTGTTTTCAACCGGCTTCAAAATTTTATTCTAGAATACATAATTCTTTCTTCCTCATGACGAACATTATGATCTGACAATGAAAATGAGACTGTCCTCTACTGTTGTCACTGTTGTCTACTGTCGTCTGCTGTCGTCATCCGGCGCGACATGAAATGTATATATGTATAATATGTATACGGAAGATAACGCGCACTACTATTCTCAAGGTATCCGGTGCAAGAATTATATAGCTCATAATGCAAATCAAAACGGTTGAAATTTCACGATGTATTTAGTCGATTAACCGTGAATATCCGGCTAATATTAAATTATACCGTTATTTTATACAGGTACAGGCAGGTACAGGTGAAACCGAACATATATGTATAAACATACAGCGTTTATAGTTTAATGGTATGTGCATTATCCACTGCAAAATTTCTAGTATAATCAGCCATAACCAGCCATAACAGAGGCGATATCAATTTCCTGAAATCGCTCGGCAATGTAGAATCCAGAACACTGTTAAGACTAAAAATTAAGAAGTTGTAGAGATTTATAAATATATTTAACAGGGAATACAATTCATATAATGCATTTATTGTCTACATAGTTTAATTTTTTGGCCGATATGTTTGCTTTAAAGAATACTTAATATTACATAAACTCAAGTGCAAGCCTAATATCATAACATTTATATTCAGCACGGTGACAGTTATTTATGTATAAAAATGTATATGTTGGGTATGTGTATGTGAATTTGTCAGCATGGCAGCATCCTGTGCGATCGCAATCCTCTGACGCGGGTTAAAGAGAGGGCTGTCAAAGGAAGGTGGTAACACCTGTGTCGACATATAAATATCACCTGAACTGGACGTAAAGATCAATTTTGTGTTTGCGCACAATCTGGTGAAAAAAGCTATTTATAACACGAAAACAACGGGAACGAACATGGTTTACGTATCGCACGGTAAAGACATTAACCTAAGTTCAGTTTTCAAAATGTTCAATGGAAAGTGTGTTTCGGTTAACGGTTACTGACAAATTTTTAGATGGAAACATTTTGGAATCTGCCCCTTGGAATTTGAAACGAGTTTTTGGCATTTTTACGGGTTTCTTTTACATGATTATTATGTTGTAAGTATTCCGACCAATTTATTCCACTCGTATGAGTACATCCGTTATCAATAAGTTGATCAATCAAGAATAATGATGATATCTGGCCTAATCCGCTGTTGACAATATCATTTAAATTAGTTTCAGAACGTTGATCAGCCCTGACATGAATAAATATGGAAGCGATTATACAAGGGATTACAGACCTGGATCCGGGTAAGTACCTTGAGCGATAACAATACAAACATATACGAAGGTAATCCTTCAAAGAATCAAAGTAGAGTTTCTCTTGTTCACGTCGTATCGTTCTTGTTAAACATTGTATCATTTTTATTGGAAGTTAAAGACAAACTATTTCTAATATAATGTTTTAAACTACTTTCTTTTAACAGTTAATTCAGATATTGATTCTATGATTAGACCTTTGTCATGTATTATAAATAATTCATTACCCGTAATACACACAAACTTTTTTTGTTGTACAGACCACCACGGCCACCGACACGCAGAATGGGTAGACCAAATACTAGAGATAACATTGACATTCCTTTTGGTGGATGCAAAAGTTGTGCTAGATAAGTTATACAAAATAGTTTGGTTCGTTTATAAAGCACAATTATATTCCATGAAGGACACTTCAAGATACAATATTTATGAAAATATGAAATTATATTTAATGCAGCAGCATAATCAGCAAGAATTTTCTGGGGCGAGTAATAATTTTATTAACACATTCTAGCTTTACATTAAAAATATTATAAATCATTACAAATATATTACATGTTGTACATCCAATAAAAAAAACAAAACATTAAATTCTTGTAGCGATTGAATTTATATACACACATCGATACAAATCAACAAAACATGTAAGTTCTTGGACATTATTTGAATATAGTTTTCGAGACAAAAACGGTTTTCGATTAACGATAGAGAATTCCGTTTTGTATTGACGACTCTGATTATACAAAAGAACAATTAACATTCATTGTTACTTAATCTTAGTGATTAATCCAGCTGCTATAGTCGTTCCTTCTACGCGTAACATGACTCTACCCAATTGTTTAATGTCTTTGTATAATTCCATACAAACTGGGCTCTGCGTAGTGATTTCGATAATAGCACTAGAATTTTTCGGTAGGCACCGTGGTTTCTTTTTGATCGTGTCCCCCGTGCTTCTGTGTAACTGAGCTATTAATTTCGTAATAACAGCTGGCTGCACTAACGACTGCTGGTGCATTACTACGGGAAGACCTTTCGTGATTGGCATCGCAATTGCAAAAACAACTACGTGTGCCTGAAAGCACGTCGTAACAGGCACTAGATTTTGTGGATTGCATACAATATCACCGACTCCGACATTCTGTTGCTCGATGCCGGATAACGTTAAAGCAACGTGATCACCAGCAAAAGCATTGGTAGTGGAAAGTTCATCCACTTGTAGACCTGGAATATATTTATCTGGTTGTGCTTACAGTACTAAGAAATTCAGTAGTTCAAATAGGAAATTGTAATACCTTTAACAACTGCAACTTCATTTCGCGGTAATACTACGACTTTATCACCCAAGGATACCATGCCAGTTTCTACATGACCGGATACACAGAATCCAGATCCTGTGCCCTTGAATATGTCGTTTACCGAGAAACGGAATGGCTTATTTACAGGACGTTCAGGACATTTAAAATTGTCAATGACGCTCAATAAAGTGGGACCAGTGTACCTTAATTGTTAAAGAGAAATATCAATTAATGTTATCTCACAACAGTTTTCCACTTAAATAATTTTTTGGGGAACATCTTTACCAATTAGATAAGTGCTCCTTGGGTTCCGTTACTATATTTTCTCCAGACAGGCCGCTGCAAGGTACAAAAGTGACAGTATCCTTGAATCCAGCTTGTTTCAGAAAAACGCTCATTTTGTCGACTATTTCATTAAATCTTTCTTTTGACCAATTTACTGTATCCAGTTTGTTTATTACTACTGCTAGTTGCAACACACCTGTAAATCAAGTCGCTATTAAGAAAAAAAAGTAGCAGGTCAACGTGATGCGCTATAAATATCACATCATATTAATCTGTATACCAAGCGAACGTAATAGTAATGCGTGTTCCCTAGTTTGCCCACCACTGTCGAAACCAGTCTCAAATTCTCCTCTAGTGGCATCAACTACTAACAAGGCTACGTCTGCTTGCGTAGCACCAGTAATCATATTTGGTATAAAATCCTTATGTCCAGGGGCATCTAATAACGTGATAGATTTCGTTTCTGTTTCAAATTTCGAATGTCCAATATCCATTGTTATTCCACGTTCTCTGTGAGGCAGTACAAGAAACGAAGAAGATTAAATGGAACTGTATTAAGTTTATGCAGAAGCTTTGAGGTATACTTATTACGCAAAAAATTTAATTTACCGTTCTTCGCCAGTCTCATCGAGCACCCATGCATAAGCGAACGACTGTTTCCCTATCTTTTTGCTCTCCTGCTGATACTTGTGAATCAATCGTGATGGGACCTGTCCGAGGTCGCATAAAAGACGACCTAACAATGTACTCTTTCCAGCATCTACGTGTCCCACCACCACCAAGTGCAACTGCTCCTTGTTCTCCCCCCTTTTACTTTTGTATATCGCCAGAGCATCAGCCTTTTCCTCATTAGATTTCCCTTTGGAATCCAAGTCGGGTGTTACGTGTCCTGATACAGGAGACTGGCATCTCGGGCTATTTGTATTCGAAGAGATAAATTTCTTCTCTTTTTGTGTAGCGTTCTGTTTGCGCTTTATTTCTGGACTGTTGCGATCGGACGATGGGCTCTGAGAGCGTGGACTCTCGATACGAGAACTCAAGAGGTCCGGGTTCTCTACCCCGCTTAAATCGAAACCCTTTACAATCGGTCGTGTTCCAGCAGGAATGACTTTCACGGTAGACGGTGCGGTAACTTGAAATGTCGGCTTGGATGGCAATTTTTTACCTATTATAAAATTCATCTTAAACTAATTCTACAGTGGCAATGTACGCAAAAACAAGTATATGTAAGCATTCCTGTATATTTAGGTATATTATTGATTTAAATACTAAGCCGTACATGATTTAAAAACTAAGAGGTACACCAACCGGAGCACGATCTTTCCGAATTCCTCATTTTGAAACGGTAGCGCCAATTGCGTGTTTAAAAAATATAGCACAGAAAAAATATTTAATCGCACGAATAAAATAATTACTAACAAATTATATCTTCACCTTCTATATACAAGCAAGATCTGTGATGTAAATGTATCAAGACAAGATAAGTTCAATCACAATATATATTTTATGAAAATAGACGTGTAAATATTTCCAATTTAAGTTTATCGTTGCACATTCTATCCAATTTCCCACAAATGTGTATATTGTTATATTAGAATTTTTTTACGCCCGACTATAAGGAGTGGAAAAATCAAATCGTTTTACGGTGCGATACTGTGGTTGTTGACATTTGATTACCAATTTTCGTAATTTCCATGACCTACATAATGTTCTACCAAACAAAGACGCAGATTCCTTTTTATATGGAAGTCGAACATTCCTTAAACTGCTTAAGTTCAACGTTGTCGGAAGATTCATGTACGGTATTTCAGTGTCTATTGTAGATTTGCACAAATTTAATGATTGAATGTTATTGGATGCGTTTGTCGACACTTCAGAGTATGTTTTAGAATTATTCGACATTAGTGATTCAGCTTCCTTTAAAGCGGTACTCAAATCGATCATCCAACTGTCCGGCGATGGTGTTCGGGTACCAGCCACGTTTGGTAGTATGTTTTGTAATTCTGTCCCCGCGACGTGGGAATTTTTACAATCACTTACGTGCTTTTCCGATAAACCAAGAATATTAGAAAAGTTCTTTTGTAGAGAATCGATCGAATAATTCTTTTCTTTAAATTCTGATAAACTAGATTCTATATTCCGATTTATGGTAACATCAGGTAATTTAGTTGATGTATGGTTTGACACTTTACTACTATCCTTCTTAATTGAAAATTTAGGTATAACGAAGTTCCCAATTGATGAAGATGCTTTTTCATTATGTTTTTTATTGACAGTTGAACTGCCAGAATTTTGTAAATGGTGGGCGGTTAAATCAGCTAACGAATTAAACGAATTCTTTGCAGAAGATGCTTCTAAGACAGTCGGCGATGTAGATTTTGTATGATTAGCTATAATTCCAGCTAATGAAGAGAAAGATGTGGGAGAACTACTAATAGATAAGTTTTTTAAATTATCCGTGTGATTTATGAAGGAAGTATTCATGGTGATATTTTCCGATACGTTCTCACGCTTTTTGAATGAGAATTTTGGTATATTAAATGAGTCGGATTGATGCTTAGTAGTTGTGGCACCTTACCTTACCGACGAATTCAAGCGCATCACATGGAACAAAACAAATTGGAGGTCATGAAATAGTCGAGAATTGAGGGGTAAAGCAAAATATTCTAACATTGAACGATACATACCTGGATAATGTTCTACACGTTCCTTATTTCCCACAGCTGATTCTGGAAATTTATTTCGAGGAACATTATAGTATCTACGGTCGATTAAAAATCATGATAAGTTATATATTACAACGCACATACCAGTAACATTTTTTGGAGAGGAATCTTTCAAAATTAAATCTAGCGCGACTTCAGCATTACAACCTGACTTCATAATTTTCTCCTTTAGCTCAGATTCTGGTACAGTGTCGCCTATAATATTTTTAATAGATTCCATGCAAGATATTAGTTTAGCCCTTTCCAATTCTGAGAGTACAGTCTTCTCTTCGTTGGCTGTTGCTGATTCATCAATGTCCTCATTGTCTTCTACTATATCTGGTTCTGTGATGAACGACGCTATATTTTGTTGTTTGCTCCGATCGAATAAGAACTGCTCCGCTGTAAATGTACTTGGTGTAATATTGAACATGAATGGAATATTGAACTCCGTACATGAGAAAATGTTTTGCCAACTATGTATAAGGTACGCCATGTGTACGAGATCTTTAGATTTAAAGGTGCATCACCCATACAACATAATAATATGTTACAATCTATTCTAAACACTGGGCCCAAACACTGCTAAGTGTAATATCATATTCAACATCAGGTAGAAGAACAAACTGTTGGCAATTTGGTAGACAACTAAATAATGCTTGTGAGTTCTATCAGTAGTGAGCGAAACAATACATACCACTTGGAGACACACAATAATCATCTTCAACCGAATGCCCATAAACATCGTCGTAACCATCGTACTCTGTAAATGATACAGTCTTACAAAAAATCTGAAACAATGGGGTGACACAAAAATGTTTCACACAACCTTTCCGTATAAACAGACAAATAACATACCGTCCGAGTAATTCATAGATCTTACATCTCGATGACGAGACATTTCTCCAAATTATGCAAAATCTTGCGAAACAAATACGACAAACAAAACAACCCGTGTTTTATATTTTATTATTTACAGGCAACTAACGTTGCACCATGTTGAGCGAAGAACAACTATATAGATCAGCAACCTGCAGCCACTAGAATTAATCAGTTGTGTCACACAATCTGTACATATAGTGTCGTAATTGTCAAGCTGCTTTTGCGTTTGCAACATACAAGTTTCCGTTTGTATCTTCTGAAGATACCTTTTTTATCATACATTTGGACACGATACTTTATTGGCGTCCATACTTGATTTAGGCTAGTTTAGACCAATTTAGACCTCATAGATGGCACCAGTAAGGTGACAGCAGGTGACAGTGGGACGGAAATGTGCGATAATCGCCTAGCACAGTTCCGTTCAGCGGGAAACATCAGATGGCGCGCAAGTGCTTTAGTAAGATTTACATGCGTGTATGTTTGCTTTAGGAAGATTCGCAATACACGCATCCTTGCTTTAGGAAGGTTCGCATCATGCATACACGCTTTAGGAAGATTTAAAACAAAAATTTGTTATTCGAAACCTAATAACTTATAATAATTTATTTATCCGGGAGGATGTTTCGATAAGCGTGGTATTTCTGTGCTAATTATGTATTAACAATCAGGCATGCAAATCACGCTGTATTAATTTTGGGGTCGAATTGTCAGAGATCAAGCGGTCCTGAGATCGTGTTGTCTCATTCCGTCTCGACGGATCTGCGCCGTATACATACGATAATACAAAATCTGCCGAACTGTAGGAGGCAAATGCATTATAATAATATGTCAATGGGTTCGGCAAAAAATTTGATTTCATTTATGTTATATTGAAAATCTCCAAATTTGCGAAATAAAAGAACAATAATCTTTATTGTTATAAATAAATGTCTTTTTTTTATTTTATGAACATTCTCAAATTATGTGTAAAAAACCATGAAACTCTTTCCCAAGGAATTTTCTTCTATATGTGATTGTTACCGAGATAGCACTGTCGTGGTCAAACTTTGGAGGATGGTTTCACGTGAAACTCAGCAGATAAAAAAATACGTGTCGCTTATTTTTTTGATACCAAATTTCATTAAAATCGGAGGCGGACACCCGGATATGTTCCCTTGTAAGCCAGGGGGGCGACACAGGGCGACTCTCACCTCTTGTAGGATTGATTCACTATTTTTCTCGCCATTAATATATACCCAATACCCGCTGGGTGGAACTAAAATCACACACACAGTACACGTGCAAACAGGACGCACGTACGTATTGTTACCGTGTCGATCGGATAAAATCACAAAAAAATTACATAAAAAGTGGATAAAAAGCATGCTATGAAGAAGGCAGTGCACAAAGAAGTGACAGAGGTTTTCACTATTTGTCGCTCTTGTGTCGTAAATAGGAAAAACCTCTTTTGTCACTTGTCTGTGCAATGGACGCTGGATTAAAGTGGGACTTTAATCCAGATAGGAAGATAGGTGGGAAGATAGAGTTTATTGGTCTTGCTTTATTTGTGAATATACATAATCACCCCCGTTCATTCTTCCCCGAATATATAGTTCTCGCGTGCGTACTTGTACATATTTGGCCAGAAACAAGACCTTGTCTCTTGATTCCATAGTCATTTTTTGAACGAATAAACACAGAATTACACACTTGTCTGTTCTGTACTCAACTATAATACGTCACAATTTAAATATAAATTCATTTATCGAGATTGCGACTGATAGCCAATAGTCATCTTACATCCATTAGAGTGTTTAGGCCTTGGTTTTAATAGGTTCTTATTTACTTGGCGATATAGGCCTTGGAGATGGTTGTCAAAATTCACTCCCTGTGTTTTTCTTTATGTCGACGTTTCGACCTAAATTCGGTTCTTCTTCAGCACAACAAACATTTATTTTAATGTTAGATTACACTCATAATAGTGTTCACAGTCTTTCCACTCGTTACGATTTATAAAAAGACGCTTACCTAAACCTTCTTTTTCTAAATCATACCAAGTTAATTCTTTTCTTACATTTTTTCTTCGGTATCTTTGTATTCGACGTTTACGGCGTCTTTTCTTTGCCAATTAACATACAACGTGCAAGTAAGCACAAATGCACACAGCACCATCCACTGATATCTTAATTTGGAGCGATATTCAAGTATTAGCGCGGCAACAGTCGTGTTGTGAATCACGAGTGGAATGCAAAATGACTGTCGGTTATCTTCAGCGATAAGATTGTGGCTCTATTCTCGTTGTTCTTCACAATTCTCATTGTTTTATTCAGTTTTATCATCGTTGCTTTGTGCGCTTTCACGATACGCGCTCGACAGCTGGTCTCATAACGTTCGTTATAAAGGTTAAAAAGTAAAGTTTGTAAAGTTCTGTACGGTTAAGAACAATGGGTTCAGAACTTCCACCCGCTTTACAAAATTTATTTGGGTAAGTTTTTTGTTAACCGGAATCTCTAAGGTTTCTGTCGAATGCAGCTATATACTATGGAGAGAGTATTTCCAGGTGGATAGCGGATTACGTTGATTAATTGACTTTATTAATTTTCAGTTACATCGATAATCATAAAACAGAATACATAAATAATTTGCGAGAAGTAGTAGCCATAAAGTCTGTCTCCGCATGGCCAGATCACCGAAATGAAATTGTTAAGATGATGAAGTGGGCGGAAGTGAGATTAAAGAATCTTGGTGTAACAACCGAGTTAGCAGATATCGGAAAGCAAATCCTTCCAGATGGAAATGAAATTCCTCTCCCACCTGTTTTGTTAGGAACTCTTGGCTCGGACCCAAAAAAAAAAACTATTCTTTTGTATGGACACTTGGACGTGCAGCCCGCATTGAAAGAGGATGGTTGGAATACAGAACCGTTTACTCTTATCGAAAAAGATGGAAAGCTTTTTGGCCGTGGAAGTACAGACGACAAAGGTCCTGTACTTTGTTGGATACATGCTTTGCAAGCTTACAAGGCAATTGGAATTGATATTCCAGTTAATCTGAAGGTAATGCCCATTGAGCAAACCAGAATCATTCATAGTTTGTATTGTATCTTTATTTATATGGTTTTAGTAAAGGAAGGTATATTAGCACAATTATGATTACGACTTAATTTGTGTTTGTTTCCGTCGACGATTCACACAACTCTGTTTGAATATTTGCATGGCAACAGCATAACATACCTTAACAAAGGAAATATAATTAAACTAATCAAGAAATACATTACATACTACACTATCAAGGAATACTACAGTATTAAGCATTGTTCGATCACAGTTTGTTTTCGAAGGTATGGAAGAAAGTGGTAGCGAGGGCTTGGATGACCTTCTTTGGGCGCGCAAGGATACATTTATGCAAGGCGTGGATTATGTGTGTATATCCGACAATTACTGGCTAGGTACTACAAAGCCTTGCATTACCCATGGTTTGAGAGGTGTTTGCGACTTCCGAGTGGAAGTAACTTGTGCAACAAAAGATTTGCACAGTGGCACATTTGGTGGAACCGTGCACGAAGCAATGGCTGATCTGGTCTATTTACTGAATACCCTGGTTGACGTTAACGGACGCATTTTAGTAGATGGCATTTATGATAACGTTGCCAAAGTTACGGACAAAGAATTGGAATCGTACAACGCCATAGAATTTGACGTAGCCGAATTCAAAACATCAGTGGGAACTAATAAACTAGCGCACAATGAAGATAAAGTATGGATTTGCAATACGAGTCGTTCACATTATATCCCCAGGTTACATCGCTTTAACAACTGTTATTTCCATATTAGATTCAACTTCTGATGCATCGTTGGAGACAGCCAAGTTTATCTCTCCATGGTATAGAAGGTGCATTCAGCGAACCAGGCACAAAGACTGTCATTCCAAGAAAAGTTATTGGCAAGTTCTCAATTAGAATAGTACCAGATATGACTCCTGAGGAAACAACCGAGAAAGTGACAACTTACCTAACGAAGAAATGGGCCGACAGAGGCAGTCCAAATACGTTTAAAGTCAGTTTGGGTCATGGAGCAAAGGCATGGTCGGAAAATCCCGATCATCCGCATTATGTTGCCGGTCGCAAAGCTACCAAACACGTTTATAAAGTAGAGCCAGACCTGTCTCGCGAAGGTGGCTCGATTCCAATTACATTAACATTCCAAGAAGTTACGGGCAAAAACGTATTGCTTTTGCCCGTTGGTGCTGGCGATGATGGAGCGCATTCTCAAAATGAAAAATTAAATATTCGTAACTACATTGAAGGTGTACGTATTCTTTTGCATAGCTACTTAAAGTTTTATCGGAAAGTTTTATAATTCAAAGATTACTCGCTTTCTTTGTAGACCAAACTTCTTGGAGCTTATCTGTACGAAGTGGCGCAACTTTAACACGGTAACATCCGTACGAGAACTGGAGTCAGCACTTTGTTACCGTACAGACCAACTTTAATGCGTTTAATATGGAACATATAATAACAATAATAATAGGGGGCACAGGTAATAAAAACATTTATCATGTTTAAGTACATTTTTTAAATAATAGATACAAAGTGGTAACTATTCTTAATAAAAAAATGCAGTACCTTAAGAACTCTCACGCATCCCAGTTTATTTTTTATTAATTTTCAATACCCAAGCTGGCTGTCCTCTGTGAAATTTCGCTGGTAAATTTATAGTTAAATTGTCATCTTGGTTCCACTACAATATAGTTGGGTGTAAATATTACATTAACAACATATGGCCTATTAAATATATCGAAAGATGCATACCGTGATTTGTTCTGTATATCCGAGTAAGTAAATTCGAGTGCCCGTAGGCACCTTAAGTGATCCTAAATGCAGTGTACCGTCGTTTGGCCAATTAAGAATTAATGCATAGATTTGTTTGTTGTCCTTACTTTGTGTATACCACACACTGTTTGTTATTGTGTCGTTTTGTTTCGTCCAAGGCTTAGTATTATAAATAGCTTCGCCATTTACGGCTAACCAAGCACCTGTCAAAAAAAATAATTCTATGGATATCGTTATCGTAGTACACTTACAATCAGTTTTTGTTATTCCATTTTCTAAGGCCATCCGCACACGGAGTAACACGAAAGTTATAAAAATCGCTAGCGGATATCGTCTTGCTGTCGCTTGCTATGTAAACGAGTGGGGATCCACTAACGGGGCAATAAGAAAACGGACGATGCAAGCAACCCGGGCGACCTGCAGGGAAGCCGAAAGCATATCGCTTTGCTCACATAGTCTGGAAATATTGATGCGGAGAACGTTAAATTCGTGGATATTGTGGAAAAACACAGTGTTTTATATGACTTTACACGGATGAAGTATTCCCGAAAAGACGTGACAGACACAGCATGGAATGGGGTGGCATCAAAAGTCAATTTTTTGTTTTTGCGGTTTCTTCCTTATCGGGATCTTATATCGTTATAATGTACCGGTACGGGTACAACATTTCTTATTCATTTCACTCACTCAACATGAGGGAAAAAATGTCTAAGATTGCTCCGTGTGCAGATGCCCTGTTTCCACCTGTTGCTCAGAGTAACGATAACATCAATATCACTTAGCGACTTTTATTGCTTTCGTTTTGGTCCGGTGCGGACGGCCTAACTTTCTTCATAGCATTAAACCTGATACATAAACAAATGCAATGATAAACTAACCCATTCCACGGAGCCTTTCCTCATATATGGGGGAAATGATACCATCTTTCGTTGGTCCGACATTCATTAACATATTACCACCACAACTTACAGTTGTTACTAATTCTTTAACCAATTCTGGTAAAGTGTAGTATTCTGCTAAACCTGCATTTCTACGGAATCCCCATGATTTTCTGTCAATGGTCATACAGTTTTCCCATTTATGCGGTAAAAGTACTCCTAAAAATCAAAATAAGCTAAATACGCACACTAAAAGTTTATAATATATAAAACAGTAAATCAAAGTATTTACCCGGGTTATAACGATCGGCACAGGTGTAAAAATCACCGTGATGACATGGAATATTCTGGCCCCATCGGTCATTTGCAACAACTGTATTTTTTACAGGGCTATCATTGTACAGCCATGATAAAAATTCTTTCGATTTCCAATATTCATCCGATGCCTCCCAGTCACCGTCGGACCATACCACCTCGGGTGTGTATTTTTCTATGAGTTCCTGTAATTCGGGAATGGTTTTTTGTCGAACAAAAACATCAGTTGTAAAGTTGTTTCTCTTGTCTGATAAGTATAGCGGATTGTACCATTCGTACATAGAGTGATAGAGACCAAATCTTAAATTTGTAGAACTTCTTATCGCTGTTGCCAGTTCACCTGTGTTTCAAAGTCCGCAGATTATTATTTGTAATATCACTATTACGTATCTATGGTAGAAATATTAAAATTCAGTGATGTTAATACCTATAAGATCTTTTCGTGGTCCTACGTCCATGGAGTTCCAGCTGAAAGAATACTTCGAAGGCCATAGCGTGTATCCTTCGTGATGCTTACTAGTCAGTACTACATACTTTGCACCTGATGCTTGGAACAATTCACTCCATTGGGAAGCATTGAAAAATTCAGCAGTAAAGTCCCGAGCAAAATCTTGGTATGTAAAATTTGGTGGATACCTTTGTTTCATAAAGTCCCGATATTTTGTAGATTTTTCTTCTTCTGAAAATAATAAAGAAAACGATGTGTCGTTTGACGGGTCGTTCGGTTATTGAAAATATCTAATAAAGTACCTTGCCAATTATTCCAAAACCATTCTGAACCAAAGCTGGGGACACTAAAGACACCCCAATGAATGAATATACCAAACTTGGCCTCGTCATACCAGGTAGGAAGCGGACGGCTATCTAAACTGCTCCAGGTAGGAGAGTATTTAGCATCCTTTTCTTTAAAAGGCCAGGATACTCCACGGTTTTCTCTGGAGGCTGTTACAACATAGTATTGCTCGTCGAATGATGCACAAAGTGCAAAAAGACACGACAGAATGTGGAAGGATAAAATCATTGTGCCAGTTGTTATTCACTGAAAATAATTTTGTTGGAATCATGTTTATATATACAAGCATTACTTGGCCGTTTGTTCAAAATCTGATTAGGAATTTAAATTGATCTTCCCCCTCTGTTGTATCATTTGCGATTAGATTGAATCGGTGAGACTCAATTTGTTTGCTTCAAGTATTTACAATAAAACCTGATATTGATTGGTGATAATACGGCATTGAGATAATATATGCATATAATACTATTCGTATTCGAAGTGAGAATTCTAAACAATACGAAAAAGTTATTTATACGATGCTTGAATTGACCCGCAAGATATATTCCACAAAGACCGAGGTTACCTGAACATTTTCAATTTAAAAGCATCGTCTCATCTTACCTCCAGTTGACTAAAAATAATTCGTTTTAATCAATCATAATCCATTCCCCTTTCTGTTTATTTGTTTCTTATCACCAACCAATGGCTTTGCTTTCTTGTATTACGTCAGAGTGCAATTTCTGTTGCTACCGGTTGTTGCAGTTGCTACTGATCAGGGTACATACATAGATAAATACCTGGCTTAAACCCTCTGATACTGATAAGAAAACTTGCAAAGTATGAACTGGAACTAACAGCAACTGACTGGAACCAATGACAGTACGGCAAGTCTGCGCATAGATAGCTTCTGATACGGAGAATCAATCCTTTCCCTCGTGCAGCCAATAGAAATTATTCGCGAATGTGCAACGCTCTGGTGAAAACTCTCGTTTATTTGCACCACCTAAAATAAGCAATAAGTACGACCGGTTGACAGGCACTCGAAGCACTGGTATTTTCTTCAGTTATTTCGTACAGTTGAAAACAACGGTAATTCAAAATGTCCTGGGTACCGTTAGAGTCGAATCCTGAGGTGAGTGAAAGCAGTATTTTTCAATTAGTAACATCTTGGCTGCCTGAAATCGTTTGATCAATTTTGTCTTTTGTTGCAGGTTATGACGACGGTGAGCCATCATGATATTCCGGTCATTGATGCAGGTCCTCGATCCCGTGACTTTGCTCAAAGTCAGCTCTTTGCAGAACTTGAGTAATGTCGTGGGAGCGATAACGTTAAAGAAATTTTACTCTAAACATTGGTGTCAAAAGTACCGACGCTTGATTTTGAACAATTAGATAGTAACAATTGTACTGTCGTTGCGGGCTCGAGCATCAACGCGATAACGTCATTGCGGTAACCGGGTCGAAATGGCCCGGCAACCGTTGAACGAGAGTCAACGACATGATTTTAGTAACTAACTCGAAATTTTTCTTTTACAGTTTTTGCATAAGCTAGGTGTACCGAAAGAGTGGTCCGTCATTGACGTTTATGGCTTAGAACCTGATCTATTGGCGCTTGTACCTAGGCCAGTGCTCTCTGTCATTTTGCTTTATCCCCTTAACAAAAAGGTTCTATGACAATGATATTAAATTTGACATTTATTTAGAATCCTAATAGTAGCACGAATGCTTGGTAACAAAAGTTTTCACAAATAGGAATCTACAAGCATGTCCTTTATTCTATTCACAGGGCGATGGCCATAAAGGAGAGGGGGAAGTTGAAAACAAGGAGGCAGAGACCCCGGAGGCACCAAAGTCGTCGGTGTACCATTTGAAACAATATATTCATAATGCTTGTGGTACAGTTGCGCTAATCCATAGCATTGCAAATAATTTAGATAGGTAACCTGGCGCTAGCGAATAGTAGCAGCACGTTATTATGCACTAACATTTGGTATTTGCGCTTGTCACTGAAACACAGGAATGACCATGGTCTCTTTGCAGAGTAAAGCTCAACGATGGATTTTTGAAAACCTTCTTAGACGATTCCAAAGATCTATCTTTCGTCGAACGTGGAGAACTTTTGATTAATGCACACGGTATCACTGATACTCACAAAGAATCCGCCCTAGAGGGACAAACAGAGGTACCGAGCGAAGATACGCCGGTCTATCATCATTTCGTCGCATTTGTACATCGCGAAGGTTCTTTATACGAACTGGGTACATACAATTTTCATCGATTTAACGAAATCTTGATAAAATAATTGTTTCCGTAAACAATATCATTTTGATTGTTTACCGTGGTCGACCTCCAGAGTGAACATTGGTACCGCACCATTGATTAATTGACACGTACGACACATTTTAGATGGTCGCAAACCTGCTCCTATACATCACGGATCAACAACTCCGGAAACATTATTGGAAGATGCGGCTCGTGTTTGTAAAGAATATATGGCTCGCGATCCGGACGAAGTGTGTTTCACAGTTGTCGCTCTCGCTGCCAGCGATTGAGAAACGTTATTGTATTTAATACCTCCTGTACAATGTATCCACTTTACTTTAATTGCTCGAATAGTTTATTTTCTACATTGGATATATATTTGTACTTTGATATCGCATTTCATTTACTGATATTCGCTCGTTACTACATTGTAATACGCGCACCAATGGTATAATTGTATATTACATACATGTGTCATACTGGCTCGCTCAATCAATACATTCCTTGTTTATGACCTTTTCTTTCCTCCGTTTGATGTAGAGAATTCGTATACACGACTAATGTGATATTACTACACATTGCGAAATTTTGTAAATATTAGAGTCTGTTCCATTATACGCTTGGTAGTTCAGTTGCTAAATTTGGTTTGTTAAATTTGCGTAATAATAGGATGTAGCCGATGCTTTGTACTTCTGAATTACAACCGCAATTACTTTTACAGTACTAATTACCATTTCGTAGATTATATTACAAGAAAAAATATCCGTTGAAAGTATGTATCGTCCCATTGCGCCGAACATCGTAATAAGGACACGTTCTGCCTTTGTTTCCCTCATTATCGGAGGCCGCGAAACGTGTCGGTCAATGACCAGAAGCTAGCAAAAGGCTTAGTTATTTTGGATCCTCCTCCGAGAGTATGCATCTTGGCACCACTCTCTTAAGCAGTGGCTTTAAAACATAAACTAAAAGAAACACAAAGAAAATTCAAAAACGGAAATCCAGGTCTGTTACCGGTTTGTTTACTAAATAACGCTCCGCGGCCCCTTACGCAACGTGTCGTGGTTCAAACTTTAAAAACATTATTATTAGCAAAGTTATTCTACGTAAGTCAGAGTCACAGCGACGAATATACATACTATAATAGGTAAATACCCGTGTTTGCGCGACGGTACGTGGTTTCTTCGAGGATTATTCATTGTTTGTGGATTACCCATCCAGTAGGGAAATTTTTCCACCGAGTTGCTTGTATTGGAAGTTCTCGTAATCTGGCATTCCATGCCGGAAAACTTTCCATTTCCACCAGAGGACAATAATGAGTTTCTTACGCGGAATTGTCCTAACGAATTTCTTGATTCGCTGAAGGAAATTGGATGCGCAACTTGTTTCCTCTTGGCACATTTCTCGATTGGATCACTTGTATTACGTAATAATGTTGCTGATGCGAACCATTAGCACTATAGCGCGATGGTTAAACAATACAATTATGGAATCGATTAAAGTAAATCCGTCAGAGAAGCGGAATAATATTAAATATTTGGTTCATTCCATGTTGAACGTTAAACCTTTGATTTTGTATAGAACGAGAACGAAATTGTGTATTTAACATCGAACCGAACTTGCATCATCTATACGAATGTTGTAGTCTGTAAAAATACAATATTACTTTTGACGAAACGTGCAATTTGAAATAGGTAATCAGAGAATTCAGCGACGACTAACCATCTTCACGAACCATAGTTTGTACATGTGCGTCATAATGGAAAATTTCTAAACCCTTCGCGGTAAAACCCAAACGATGTCCATATCTTGTTTTGGATAATCGCTTCGCGCCCGGCCCCTGAAGGCGTATCAGAATCTATCTATTCCGAGAATAATGTCCTATCCGGGAGAAGTACATCTTTCCTAAGGAAAGTGTACTATTATACTAATATTCACAATGATAGTAATTGACCAACCGGTTTTCAAGTTTTCTAATCATAATCGATCATCAGCTTTAACAACAATCACTGCACTATCCCAGTTTCACAATCTATTGTTTCGTAGTTGCGCCGTGCGATATATTTTTAACGAACTCGCTATCACTAGTTGATAACGCGGATAAAGTAAATTTGCTGATCGCTCGAGGGTATTGGGGTATCATTGATGAAATTCCTTAAGACAGGCAATTTACTAAAGCTCTCCGATTAAGCGAGACAGTCGAACGTCCTATCTGTGTATTTCTAAGAATTTGCGACTTTCGAGCCCGACATTGACTCGATTGTATTAATACAAACAAAAAGAGGGATACGAGAAGCTCCATCGACGCTAAAGCGTAAAATTATTTTTGGTCAACCTTGGTTCGTGACTACGACGGGGTGCAAAACAGGAGGCAGAGGAAAAAAAAAACAAAAAAAAACAACAGCTTTCGTTACAGCATACTTTAATTATGTAGTTATATTTAGCGGCAAAACCTGACCGACATCTCACCTTTTTCTTTAGAGCTGCAAAGTTGAGGTGGACATTTTTTTTTACAACCATCGTTTGTTTAAAGAACGCGCACGATTCAAAATCCGACTAATGATGTATCGGGTTACTAATTCTGCTTTACCAGTGGCACGTACTCGGAGAAGACACGTTTTATTGTCGTAATTTTTTATACGTTATTCGTCGGCTCTCGCGTTCATGGAGAATCGTTGTGCCGTTTCAGATTAGGAATCCTAAAAATTGAAATTGAGTCTATTGCGCGCAACGAAAGTTTTCACGTTGCTTTACGAGTCTCCTTAATCTCATTACGCATCGGTTAAACCTTGACGCCAAAGCCACCAATCGAATTTTCAGAATTAACGAAACGTATCGCGTACAGGTACATAATTATATTACGTATTCGTCCATGGCTGGGTGAGTTTAAGGTCGTACCGCACCTGTAAAAATGTTTTGTACACTTACGACCTCGTTTCCATTTATGGACAGTACTGTATGTACGAACAGCACAGTTTGTCGAATTCACCCGACGTGTATCGCGATGTCATATTAATTAGGATTATAATCTTAATCAATGCCTACCACAAACTACGATCGATGCACTCGACGTTAAAAACCCGAGCGCAAAGCGCAACGATGCATAATTTGAATTATATGTGCAGGTAATCCCGATGTAATCGATACAGATAAAATTGCATTGATCGGCGATGCGCGATGCCTGGATAAACTCCGTCGCGCTCGAGGAGTCGTTGATCCAATCGTTATACGCATGGATGATTTTCGGTGACTAAGAAGTGACATTCAATGGTACTCGCATGGCAGCGATGATGTCACGCGTTCTTTGAAGCATTTTGAACGAGCGCTAAGGCATCGGTGACCAGGGTAAACCGCAAAATGAAACTCAGAGTCGTGGGCGTGCTGCTTTTGGCAGAGCTCGATGCAACAATCATTGACTTTAAGCGGCCCAACATCGCGCGTTAATCCAATGTCCACGTTCAAACAGGATTAACTCTTAATTAACCAAAAACCGGATATAGATCATAGACCGGATCATAGAACCGGTAATATTTAGTTTTGAATATCGATAGAAACTCTGTCACTCCCGAAGTCACACCCGAAGAACTGGTCTCCCGATCTAATACTCCCATACACGCGACATAAAGCATAATTGCTACGTAAATGGAATAATTGTCGTTACCGGTTAAAAGCCTTTTCCGCGAAACTTAGTTTCTAATCTTACAATGCGCCAACTTGAATATCCAAACTGATGAAAACTAGTTTACATATACATACCTTCAAACGATTATTTATTTATTAAATAGTTACAGTTACAGTTAGTTAAATAGTTAAATAGATTATTCTATTAAATAGTTACTCGAACCATTTTTTGTATCTAAATAACCGTCCGAGTGAGATATTCTCATGTATCATAGCGTGCGCGGGTAATTATAAATCCGAGAAAACGGTGTCGCGTTGGACATCTGTTCGAATGATGCGACCGGCGATTAAAGTATCAATCGGATAACGAGCGATATTAAGGTAAAATCTCGATGAACGGTCCGATTAATTTTCATCCTGGTTCCAATCGAGTTTCCTTCAGAATCAGACTCGAGTCTACCTATACGTACCAACGTTCCCGGGACTTCCCGAAAGACTTTTCTCATTGCCTTCGGCTGCTTTTCAGAGCGTGTACTTCGTGCCATCGATGACGAAATTCAGGGACCGCGATCTCGGGAACGGTTCGTTGAGCGTTACGTCGGAGAAAAGCCAAGAAACGCGAAGAGAGCAATATCAAAGTAGCAAGCGAGTAGCAGCGAGCACCAGGCAGCAGCCAGCCTTTGGTGGTTGGGATCGTTTGGATCGTTTGGATCGAGCGTCGAGCGCCGAGCCTCGAGACTCGAGCTGACTCGAGCCTCGAGCCTCGAGCCTCTCGAGGCTTCTCAGTACCGTGACTCCGTTTCAGTCTTCAGTCGCGCGGAAGCAACCGACCGTTGCACGTGCTTTTGCGAAAGAGACGACAATTCTCACCATCCATGGGTTACCTGGACCTACACTCATATCTGGATACTTTCAACTGACTACGAAAGGTAAGCAATTAGACATTCTTTCTCCTCTCTTTTCCTCGGCTCTTCGCCCCGCAATTTCGTTATTCTCGATGCAACGGAACGGACAATTCAACGAAATGGGAAGGATAACGGGAAGAGACGCGTACTTTGAGCGTATTATTCTCAATCGCGAAACGTACGCGAGCTAATAGCCATAGTTTTCTCTTTGGTTCGTTGCTTCGAGGTATGCGCGGATTTGTTGCCTCGATGCAACCGGAAGTATTTTCAAGTATAATGGAGCAAACTCCGAACGGCAAGACACACGCCGATAAAGTATCACTCCCATTTGCCGTATACTTGCTGAAACGCTGGTTTTATCGTACGGATGGATGGATGGATGGATGGATGGATGGATAGATGGATAGATGGACGGATGGTCGCTGTTCGGTAGTGTTATTTATATCGTCGTCCACGTGCGTGACTAGTTATATCCAACGATTGAGTGGATTCCGAAAAGTGTCTCGGACGGTGGTGTTATTCGTTCGAGGGTCTGTTTTTGTGCTCGTTTCTGCGATGTTGATTTCAGCCCGGACAGCCGACGATACTTCAACCTTCTTCTATATTAGCGTGCTCATTTTGATTTTCGTAGATGGGTGAAAATGTTTTTTTCGATCACACATTTTGAGGCCTATGTTGATCCTTTTACCACACCGTCGACATTTACGTGTCACCTGTGTTTACATCTGAGTAAATTGATAGTACAGACGGGAGCCGGCTTCGTCGGGCGCACACGGCGAATGTAATCAGCGATTATCGCAACGGGGAATGGCATTGTTAAATAGCTTTCCTTTACTCAACGTCGTAGCGTGTATATATTTCTATATCGTGTCGCGATGCGCAAAGAAAAACAGAATTGAGAACGTTACCGTCGACGATTTATGCCTCTCTTTATTTGTCTTTGACGTCAAAACGTAGCGTAGGGTAAATTTGCAATCGCCAAGTTTACCTTAACACAATTGCTTTCGTTTAGCGCATACTATCGTATCATCGGAGCGTTATCATTTTGGGGGGGGCGAATCGGCCAACTTTATCGATCCAAGGATACCGACTCAAAAAGTAGAGATTTGGTTTTATCCGCGGTCGCACAGTAAACGCGCTCGCTGTCATTCGGGATTTTCCATATTCGGCGAAGATACGGCGATGGGGAAATAAGGGGTAGGTAACGAGGTCGTTGTAGAGGATTCCGAAGGGTAGTCTTTTATCGGGATGATTACGAATATTTGCCTTATCAATGTTTAATTAGATAACAGTGATACTTATGAAAATTTAACGGAAAAAGTTAACCTTGTCCGCGACTGATAAAAAAAAGGAATGCTTTGTCGCGCTACGGCCAGCGTAACAGCTAACAGTAAATTATCCATGCGCTTCTACCTACTAATCCCAGCTATTAATCGTGGTAGAGGTATGCCGTTAAATTACGCCGTTAAGTTACAACAATTAAAATAATTGCGAATCCCTTAAACGTCGATTAACCGTTTTTCGGATACCATGCAAACGAGGCACAAAACGATTTTACGATTACGAATTGCGTGCACAAGACTAACAGGATTTATTCGTTTAAGAGCGGCCTGAAAAGGTGACGTTCTCGCGGTAACTCCAGTTTGCTTCAAGGATTAATTGATGCGATAGCTCGACGATTATTGCAGCTCGTAAACTGAATTATTATCGTCGCGAATGTCTCGCGCAAAGGCTTATAGATATACGCGACAAAGATATTCTGCTGTGCGCTAGGTGTCCGCGTGGTGCAACTTTTCCATCGATCGCTTGTCACACTGATTTTTGGCGATCGTCCATTACGGATGCCGGCGCATTAGAACGTTTGTCAGGTTTAAAAATAAAGCCCAAACGCATCCTGCCGATTCTGACTCTGCGAGAAGTATGCGTCCCGATATGAGTTCTCAATCTGCGCAGAGCTTACAAAACAAACGGGGAATCATGTCTGTCGAGTTCGAGTTGTTACGTCTACTCCCTTTTTGCTCCTCCTCGAGGACACGTTAATTGTTTGATTTACGGACACTTTAAATAGTGCCGTTGCTTTACGATTTTTAGGATTTTTGGACGTGAATACATATGTATGAGCATAATATCCTTAAGCCGCGAAGGAGACGTCCATTTAACCCTCAACAGGCGAGGCCCGCTCACCCGTGACTGGAACGAGTTTTAAAGTCCTCTCGACTAGAAAATGTTATTAAGAACCGGTTCCCACCCCTCCATTGTTTTACCCTAAAAACATTTTTTAAAAAGAGTTACATATCCGTAAAACAAACATTAATATATAAGAAAGATATTAAAAATAATTATAAAAGTGAATAAAAATCACCTCGGTCACTCTCGTGACCAGCCCGTTTCGTTAAGATCATAGCCTTGCCTGTGAAGGGTTAAATATCGACAGCCAATTTCAACGATATCCTTAACACTTTTATTTATATTACTAACGTACGCGTGTCACGCGTCCGACGCGTGCACGACAATTACGGGCATTGCTGCATCGTTCGTGCATAGGTGCACTTTTACAAGTGTGACGATCGAAAAAAGAGGCAAGTTTCCTGGTGTGTGTTTCAAGGATAACGAGTACGTAAGCTTCGATCCGGTTGGATGAAAAAAAATATCGAATCAGGGCGAACGACAAAACTCAAGGAAAGGCAATCTTTTTACGATATTTATCGAACGGTAGGACCGATTTACCCGTTTTAGGCGATGATAATCGTGTACCGAGTCAGGTTGTAAAGTTACACGGGGTTGACCAGCGAACGACGGCGCCGGTCAAATTTTTGGTTACGGTTTGGTTAAAATTTTCTCAATCGAGAATTCCTTTTTTTTGTGTCGCTTACCGTTATCGCGAGCCTGGAACAAAAAAGAACTTTAAGCGGTTTCGTATTATTTCGTATTACATTACGATACGCTGATATTCTAATTTGTTATCTCTCGCTTATCCGAACGGGGGAAGTTACGTTTGATAATAACATTGACGTTTGGACGAACAGTTAAAAATGCTTATCCAGCACTCTAATAACTCTGCGCGCGAGTGACGAAATTGCACCATCCCGATAACAAGTTTCTCTCTGGTTTCCTTTGTCAGAAAATGTATCGGTATCGAGATTAAAGAGTACCTTGCTAGAGACTTTTATTCCTCGTCTACGATTTGCAATATCGCGTATAAGAGTATAAAATAAAGACGTTCGATGGCAATCGATACGGTGTTAAGTGTACCACGAGAGCACGGATACCAGTGATAAGCTCGATCAATACAGCTGCTCGCAAAGAATCGAGCTGCGATATCTACTCCCACAATTTGATTAATTTACGTATTCTTAATCGAGATTTCGAATAAGAGCGGATATTTGAATCGAGATCTATAGCGAATGCCAGCCCGCCCGCGTCGCCGCGCCGCTTTCAAACAGCACTCGCGAGACGAAGGTTTTGTTTTCGACATTCGGTAAAATTCCGACGAACTTTCCTCCCTTTTTCAGATGAACTTTTATCTAGTCGCGATTCAGTTTCGGTCGGTTCGTCCACGCGAGGAGGAAATTTCCTATGCCCTTCGATCTCAAAATTTTCCCTGGAAAAGAAGGATGCGGGACCAGCGCGAGTACCGACGCGTAATCGTCGCGGTTCGTGGCCGATAAAAGCGCATGTGAACGCCTAGGAGAGTTCGTCTCGTCGAACGATTTCTATTTCGGCATTGTCGCCTTAAGCCTTAAAGCGTCCCAGGTGGGACACGTATATCGAACAACCGTTGGCTCGACGCTGCGCAAACGTTCGTCGAATGCTCCTGTTCGCCAATAACGAACGTAAACATTCGGCGATTCTACCGCTACGAATGCATTCATCGTGGGTGGCCGTTGATAAGTGAAACGGGAGACGGAATTAATTTGATTTGAAAGGATCGACGGATCGCGAAACGGTGTTGAAATATTACGAAGGATCCCGAAGGAATCTTTCCTCGACTAAAATAATCGTCGCTTTTCCACTCCTGTTCTCGGTGTTCACAAAAACTAAAAAGCCGGAAATGAATTTTTAATATCTCACGGAAACATTATGGACGCGACTTACCAACATTTTTAGACATTGTTAACACGGTAATCGACGTTGCGCACCGTCATCCATTAATACGAGCAATTAACACGCGCTTAATCTCCATGGCAGGCTAATGTGTCGGGCAATGAGATTATCGAAATTTCTAAGTAAGCAGAGAGCGTTCGCGCATGGTGTCGACGTTAACCGGATGGATCGGGTTCGAAGGGAAATCGAAAGCGGAATTTGCTGCTGGGTGTATTTAAAGCGAAGATAGGAATCGGCCAATGTCGGGCCAATAGCTCGGCTGCTAATTGTAAGCCAAGATTACGCTCTATCTGCCATTGCCAAACGAGAATTCGTGTCGAGAGAAAGATACGGCGGCGCGGCGCAACGAGCCGTCGTGCTTCCTCGTGATGCACGTGGTACAGACGCAGATTCCTGAACGTTAACGGGGCGCCGTATTATTGTATCGCATCCTCTCGTTGCATTGTCGGAAGACCGACGCAACAATTATACTTTTGCGACGACTATTTTTGAATGGGCGCCTCTTACGAGCGCGGAGACACCCGCCGATCGTCGGTCGGGCTAAAGGATTGTCGTACCATGACGGGTTTCGCAATGAATTTCGGACGCGCGTGCATCTACATACATATACGTATAACTCTGCAATCGTTGACGGACGACCTTAGGTTTTTTTTTGCGTTGAGAAAAAGTTTAACGCTCGTCGACGAGTTAGTTCGTTTGCCGTAGCAATTTTGAATATATTTTTGTGATTTTTTTTTCTTTTTTTTCTTCTTTTTTTTACGACAGTGAGACACCGTCGGTTTACACGATACCCAGTGTTTATAATGAGAGTCACTTGACGCTTACGGAACGTCTGGGATTTGCGAAATGGTTTTTCGAAATGTTTGCCATATCTTTGCGAATAAATTACCTCGCGGTATTTCGTCCAGCGGGGGAAGAATTACGTTGTAGAAATTCGTTGATAATCGATCGATCTTCCCGATAGAGATCAACCGTATCTCATTAATTACCGCTTTAATCGGTAGCTCGAGATCTGTCTGTTTGATTTGCCCGATAAGAAGAATGTGTAATTGCAACGACAATGACGACCGTGCCGCAAATTTCGCGGTTATTATCCGACAAGCGTCGGATGCGAAAAGTTTATTGAAAAACCTTTTGCTTCTCTTTCTTTAAACGTCGCCACCACTTAACCAATTGAAGTTCATTCACATTATTCTTTGAAATTATGAGCCCAATAAGAGCCCAATAAGAGCTAGACAAATTTATTACGAATTACAACAGCGATTATGATAATGCTATTGTAATTGTTCCGAGAAACGTATCGGAAGGGTAATTGGGTTAAGTAGATGATTCGTGCCCTTTGCCGTAATGATCGCACGGCTCCAGTATCGTCGATCGAACAATGGGACACTAATTTATAATTGCCATTACCTCCTATGTACTTACGCGAGAATCTAATCTTTTTATATGTGTCTAGAAGAGTTTGAGTTACATAAAGTTTCTTGTATGTACTCCGAACGAGACGAGTAGCAACTGTGAGAAAGATAATTTTCATCGTCCACCCTTTACACGAGATCCGGCGGTTTTTTTATCCATGATTTTCTTAGCTCATACCAGCTGGTTTGTCGTTGAATTATAGGTTTCTTAATCTTAATACCGGTCAAGGCTGAAACCGTATGTACAGCTCGAGTGAGGCCATCGCGTCGAAGTTTCCGTGGAAACTTAATGTCGCATTTATACCGAAGCAGAATCAAATAAAGGGGAAAAGGTTCTTAAGTCGTTGCGCGATTAAAGTGTTTGCGTTATGACTGGACCGAAGCTTTATCGCCCTTCGGGTTATTACTTTTGCGGTGCAAAGCGAAACGTTTGCGTTCCGTTCGTTAGGACTGTTCGTTACCGCGTAGCGCGACACCAACGAACAAAATCAGTTTCTTAATTTCACAAATTGGAGTACAAAACTGTATGGTATATGTATGTACGGAGTACTTGTCGCAACGGTATCTGCATTCTGTATGGTGGCAATAAAAATAATTATCGCTCTATTCGTTCGCATGGCATTATTTAACGCATTATTTGTAACGATCTACGAAGTTTATCGGTATACTTAGGTGCATACTTTAACGCGTAAGCCTAATGACTGCGACAACGTGAATTCGTTTTACGTAATATCATTACATATTTATTTCTTTACGCATTATTATAAACTGTAACGAGTAATGGGTATGCGAATGACGGGAGTATTTAATATCTCAACAATTGCTTCGCGAACTGTGTTCTTTCACACCGAAATTCTTTCCGTAACTAAACGTATTACGTAAAGTCCGTGTAATCATCTTTAACTTGCGAAATGATATCGGCGTTAAGTTCCACTTATTTCATCCATGATAGATCCAATTGGTAAAACCGCTCGACGAGCGGCAGGTTTCAATCACTTTCGAAATGGAGTAATTCCTTGATGCAACAAATCGTTAAGGTATTTAACATATTTTAACCCTTCGTTAAACTTTGTCGACTCGCGTTAACGATACGACGCGAATGTTAAGTGATAATCCGTCCGAAAAATTGCCCGGTTCGAAACGTTTGCCCCGTTAAACGCCGTAAGCGTAGGTCGTAATTACTGCCAAATTGGCTTGTCACCTAAACTGGCGCCGGTCCTTTTCGAGTTATTCGACCGATGGTACCTGGTTTAATTGACCTCTTCCTCGTTACGAAATTCTCAGCTGCGCTCAATAATGCGAGCAGCGTAATTAACCGATATATCGACGCCTAAGAATTATCATGAGCAATCTGAAAAAAATGCGAAACTGAGTTTTAGAAAATATATCAATAAACTCGTGTCTCCAAGACGCGTAACGCAGTGTTATTAGTTTCGAGGCTCGATCGATGGATTCGCTGTGAAAATTCAAAATATCACCGTGGCCTATTTAAAATCGTTTGTTATTAGTGCGAATATTACACTTTCAAGGTTAATCTCATGCATCGTTTATGAAACTGCATTTTTAATCAAAATAATTTTAACAAAAATTCACTCAACGTTTCGGAGTTAATTATTTTCCAGGTGGGATATTGGCTTTCAAAATGCGTAATAACAAAACACTTTATCGCTAATTATGAAAATTTTTGAAAACTGAGATTGACCATGATGGTCCTTAGGCGACGATACGTAACTTCGTGGCAAGTGTCATACGTATACATATATCTCCGGTGATGATCGGTGTTTCGCGTTTCACCTAGAAGATATATCAAGATATTTCTTTCGCGTTTTCAGCTGTAACACTGTCAAGGATTCGCGATAAGAATCATAGTTATACGAGTTTCTTTTACAACGATAACTCATTGCGTGTGAAATATCGCGAGACGTCACTGACAGGAAAAAAACACGAGATAATCTTATATAATTGAGAAGCATGCGTGGCGTACGGGCCTTACGCGTTTTCTCTATCACTCTGTGGTGTTTGTAGAATCGCGCTCCAATGAATAATTGATAACTTTCCCGACAAGGGAGAAAATTGTTACGTCTGCTTCATAAAACAACTAATTAGAATCTTTGTTAGAGAATCGTGTCGGAGGGTTCCGACTGTCATAACACGGAGATTGGAACCATCGGCGGATCTTTTGTTGCTTTTCTTATGAAAACGAAGTAGCTCCGTTTATCAAGTTTATCCGTCACACCGAGCCAACGATAATGCCTATCTTAATGCGCCAATAAAGAGTTATCGGTCCCAAAAGTTTTCCAGTATTGAAGCGAGAGGGAACCGGTTACAATAGAATTATCGTGGAATGCTTAGGCGTGTTTGTAAATAGCGCGTATCGCGCTCCACAATTCTCTCGCTCGTTTTGCCGGCGGCGTGGCCGCGCCGCTGCGAAACGTGGAAAATTCGAATCTCCAAAGGTGCCGGTACGTCGTTACACGGGGGAGTTTGAGCACCTTTGGAGAATCGAAAGTGATTCGTGTCAATTTTCTCTCTTTCTCTTTCTCTTTCTCTTTCTCTTTTTCTTTCTCTTCTCCACCTTCTCTCGCGCCGTAATCGCCAGGAGCAGGAGTTTAGAAACTTGTCTTATCTCGTTGCGAAATAGCCGAGAATGCGGTAATCTCGCAAAAAGTCGGTATCAGTCGATGCCGAGCGTTTCAGAGTGGCGGTCAGCGGACGAATTTTGCGAACGCGCGTAGAGGCGCGTGAGTGAACGAACTGGTGCACTGGAATCGCGCGATAAATAGTTTGTAATTGCACTTACGTATCTATGTATGTACGTGCGCGCGTGTTCGATCTTTTTCTCGCTGTTCGTCTCCCCTACTTTATTGTAGAATTAAATGCCAGGCGAACGAACAGATTAGTTAAGAAGTCAATCAATGACCAGACACGCGTTGGCTTTAATAGCAGATGCAACTAACTCCTTTTGTGCGTGGAATCGTTTTGCTGTGCAACTTCAACGATGGAATATTACCTAGGAGGAGAGAGGCAGAGAATGGTAAGAGAGAGAGAGAGAGAGAGAGAGAGAGAGAGAGAGAGGAAGAGGGAGAGAGAAAAGCGAAGAAAGGATCGTTAGGTAGGATCAATGTTAACTCTATTGGCGCTGAATTCAATCTAAATTGTCTCAAAGTTACACAGCTGCACGGTTGCGCGTCGTCCTTGCCAAATTATAGCTGCGTTAAATGAATGCACAACAAAATCTAAAAGCTGCGACTCACCTTCATCTTGGATTCTTGGTCTTTCGGAGAGAGTCTCATTGGCTTCTTTCGTAGAGCGATCAATGCCGCAGGAATTTTAAGCAAAAATAGTTGCGTGGCGCGAATTAAGCGCCTTCGCAACGAGACGCCTACAGTTTTTGAGAGGTACGCGAGCGTATTCGCGATATGAATCACGCTGCGCGACGGTACATACACATTTTACTATGAATTGCAAAACGGGAATATGACAAAGCGTAGTTTGTCGACGGTGGCGGTGGGCGGGGCGCAAAATCGAATGTAAACGAGTTTCAATTTCGCGTATGTTTGTTAAAATCTTTCCCCCGAGCGAACAAACGATTCGCTATTCGTATCGTTATTGATGTTTCGCGAGACGCACTCGAGAAGCAAAGCCAGTTCAATGGAATATTACCGCAGAAAATCGAAAGGGGACAGATGTTCGGTCTCGTTTCTCTGGGAAACTGGATCGTGTATCTTCCACTGAACTCTGTACGACCTTAATTCGATCAACGCTTGCTAGAGAAAAACAGGAGATACGTGGTGTTTAAAGTTTAATACTGACGTTACTTGTATTAACACGCGATCAAAATGAATTTTCAGCTTTAACAAACTTTTTTTCGCCCGCGATGGACGTTCGCGCGACAACGATAAGAGAAACATCGAGCACCTGGGACGCGCGAGAAGTACAAAGTTGGGACCGTCGTACAAAGTGGCCCTAAAAAATATTTTGGAATCACCGCACGGTCGAAAAAATAATTCTTAAAAATGTCTCGGCGAAAAGCAGTCTTTCGCCGAACACGACAAGCCTTACCGCGTAGAAAGGATATCCGATTGCAATTCGGTTACGCTTTGGACTTCCTTTCTGGCTATCGCGAGGATAATAAAAAAGAATAGGGTCTTGCGGCTTGCGGTATGCTAACAAGCTGGCGAAAGATGACACGCCGCGAAGTCTTGGCACCGATTCCTACACATACGTTGTCCATTCACCCATTGTGTTACCCATATACGCGTACCGGAATGTACGTAGTCCTTAATGAAAGCACGTATCGCGGTACTTCGAGCAGCGATTTTTCTCTCGAAGCGATTAAAAAGATTTATTCGGGGCGTGACTCGCGTATCTCTCCGGCTTGCGAGACACATCGACGCGGGAATTGCTTCGAGTTTGTGCGAGCACGCGTCGTTCCCCCCTTCTTTTTTTTCTTTTTTTTTTTTTAACGATAAAACGTTGGACGCCAATAAGACTATTTGGCTTGTAAATTTTAATTGCTAATATGAGATTGTTAACCGACCGTTCGCTTTTTCATTAATCTTTATTTGTTTCGTTGTTTGCACAGATGGAGATGCATACCAATCCCGGCATGATTTCAGCGAAGAAGAGTTCCATGCGCGGGGATGAAATGACGCTCAAGGAACCTCACAAGTGAGCGCAACTTTATATCACGAGAGTGTACATACATACATACATACATACATACATACAGACATATAGGCTAGCCCCGTTTCCGCTGCCTATTGTCACCAATAACGCTTCGATCGCGCGTGGAATAGTTCGGCCACGCGTTAACGTAAACCGCTTTGTGGCTAATTTTTCCGCGAACAGGCGTACAGCGGTTAACGTCGGTACAAAGAAAAGTTTGCGTTACCGAGAATTACGTTCCTTGGTCGCGGGACAATTGTATCGAATCGAATTGTCGATTCGTCGCGTTAATTGTAATTTAATTGCGCTAACTGCCGATTTAATAATTCATCGCGTCACGTTGACGCGCAACACTGCTATAGTTGAGTAATATTATCGGTCTTGTTTCAATCGAGCAGCTGTTTATCCTGACACTCTCTCGTTGACTTTTCTCACGTTAATCGTCGTATCGCGCCTTTTCTTGCATTTTCGAAACACTCGCGTCGCCCTCGGAGAAATTAAAATGACATTTAATTCGGCCCAAGATGATAACGCGTCTATGAATATCCTCGTGTTTATTACAAAAACCTCGGATGCTAAATATTGCGATTTGTCAGATTTATCGTTGACAAAAATAACTTAAGAGCAGCGTACAGGTAACGTTGAACGGACAAATTGCGAAACGTATCGTTTATAAATGCGTTTCTGCTTCAATGATAAGTCCTGGGCCAAGAATGACGCGAAGCGTTGGCACCTACCGATATTTCTTCGATCTTGCATCGGGAGTAAAGCTTTTCGAACGTTTAATTTGGATTTCGTCCTTTGGAGTGTCTTCTCTAAGGTCAAACGAAAGTGCGCTAGTACCGAAGAATCGCGTTTTCATTTTATATGTATAACGCACCGAGGTTCGTCGCGCGATCGGAGCGATTGCTCCTAAAGATATGTATATGTATGGACTTGGGCCGTTACGCGATTACTATTGAGAGTTATCCGTCGTTTTCACGCGTGGAAACGTAAATTCAACAGCGTTTTTTTTTTTTTTTGCGAGGAGAAACATATTACGCATCGCGGCGACCCGTAACGCCTGTATATTGGGGTTTCTGATTTATAATTGATTAGTAGTAATTTCTGATTTATCAATATCATTCGTTGGACAAATTGTACAATTAATCGTATCTCTATAGCGAGCGATTTATCCGCGATCGCGGGAAAGCTCGTCAATCAAATTGACGATTAATCGGAAAGAAGCGAAACATTGTTACGTGCTTTCCATTCTTCCTTTTTTCTGTTGGTACGATTATATCGTTTATCTAAATAAATACGCGATTGCGAAAGATTTCATACTTGCCGCGGAATAAATTCTTTTTAAAGTATTCCCGTAAATGGCAACAGTTAAAATTTCCGCGCGTAAAGAATAAAATTGGCTGCGTTGTAATTGCTATTCCGTCGAACTGTTCGTGTCGGCGGGTTCGCGTGACGTTTAGAGGAAAATCAGCCACGTTGGTCGAAGAAGAATTATAAATACCGCGTGATAAATTTGACGACGTTCGTGCAACCGCTTTAGCAGAAGAAGGAAAGTCTGAAAGGTTTGTCCGAACGAAAAAAAGGCATTTCTGACGTCTGCACGGGGGGGGGGGGGGCGTTCACCTTGAAAGTTAAGTTTGTACGCCTAAGAAGCGATTCTTGAAATAAACAGCGGATTAGATTGTCCCTTTCACCGCTTCATTGTCATACGCGACGAATTACGACGTATCGTTCGCCCGGTAGACGAGCAATCGAGTTTCTTCGTTTTACTTTTGTAGATGGCCACGCTGTCCTTGTCGGTGGAACGGCGAATCAGAGTTTTATTGATACCATCGCCTTATTGGGCATCGACTCGGGCGGTTTGCTCAATAAGAACCCACCATTACAATTTTATCGAAGCTTAATAAAGAGTGCGAAGCTACGCGAACACGGGATATGACATTTAATTGTTTAACATCTTGAAACGTTGAAATCAATTTGTGGTAGAATGTCGTCCTTAATCTGTAAAACAATCGTCCGTCCTCCGAGCGACTGGTTTGACGTACCTGCGTAACCGCGGGTATAAAAAAAAACTTACGTAACTTTATACAGAAGCAGACTCGTCGGGACCGCATTCTACTTGCACTGGTTGTAACCGGCATCGGATTACCTAGACAAAGTGCATGATATTAAGTAATTGGAAATGTCAGTGGCATGATTACCCAATGCCATATCTCAATCTTTCCCCCGCCCATGACTTTCGATTTCGTCAATAAAATTTCAATGACGAACGAGACAATACGTTTTTCAGAAATGGCAGCACGTACGGAGCCTTCCAGTCGAAGGATCCTATTTTGGCGGTGGAAAAGGGTTCCGGGACGGAAGATCAGAGTAACGAGCATGGAATTTCCGTTCATCATCCCACCTCGTAAGTAAATATCGATCGGTAATTGAAAGGCTTATCCGGTTCCCATGATTCAATACACGATAAATGATACGCGATACGACCTTCCAATTCCGACATTTTCAAACGAGGGGATACTTACCTCCGCTCGGAGTTACCACGAGTTCAATTTGCTTTCTGGTTTTAAATGTGGGACAAGCTTCTAACGTGGGAACGCGTATCAAAGTATAAGATTGCAGCGTTACATGGTCGGTCGGACGATGAGTTCCGGTTCGCGGTTTTCAATTTATCTTTGACAACTCGTAATTCATTCTTACGTCTCAATCGTAGGATACGTCCGCGTATAAGTTATTCTTTGCAAAATTGGTCGATTCCCGCACCTACGGTTGCGCCAATCGAACGCGGCTGATCGATACAAAGATTGATGAAAAAAAGACAAAAATCCTCGGTCTCTACCGACGCGCGACGGATCTCCTTCCATCTAACGACTTTGCGTATACGTGTATGTGTGTCTGCGCGCTGTTTTTAATTATTGCAGTCAAGAAGAAGAAAAAAAAAAAAAAAAAAAAAAAAATACACGATCCACGTAGAAGGAAGGAAGTAGTTTGGCGTATCGCGAGGATATCAGGATAAACCAGGGAGATCACAGATTTTCGCGTTAAGATTAAGTACCTTTTGCCGGGAGGAGCAACATAAATATGTTTCGTTACGTGGCGTGGGTCAAGTATGTTCCGCAATTTCATTAATTATGTCTCAACGGTGCAACGGAGTAATTATAAAAATCCTCCCGTCGCGTCGGTTTCTTTTCCTTGGACACGACTCACGATTGGCTACAGCCGCGGTTGTTCGATTATTTAGCATACGCGTAGGTACGTTTAGATTTTTTTTCGAGATAATTGTAACGTACAATTAATCACGGTACTGGAGGCCTTGAATTCTCGTGTTACGGACATGCCTCTCATAAATGTTTTCGACCTCGCATTCCATTCCTCGAAGGATATTAATTGCAGTGGGAAATGAAGTCTTCCGATATGGCACTCGCTTTTTATGCAGGATTTTACCACGAGATTACCACGAGATTACCACGAGATTGCGAGGAAAACGGAATATACCCGATGAATCATTTTACTTTGATAAAGCTCGGCGCGGCGTTTAAATAGCCGGTTTGCTAATATTTGCATACAATGCCTTACCGCGATGTCCCGTATATACCACTGTGGATACTTTAAATTTTACCTGACGGCTGTTTTTATCCCGCTCGTTAGGTTGAATAACACTCGAGAGAATAACGCGATCCCATCTGTTTTCTCCATATAAAACAACATAAATATTTTATCACGCAATACGATATTTCATCGATTTTCACATTCCTTGAATTACGCTCAGTTCTGTTCTGGGCATTTATAACTGGAAATACAAAACGAGAAATAACATCACAAAGAATTGATCGTTTAGGATACTTCGCAGTTTGCAGCATGAAAATAATTCAGCAATTCATCTAAAATCGATGTGTATCGATAACGGGTGTTTTTGAAAGTTCCAGCGATCATCGAATTGCGGATGAACGAATCGAAATTTTCTTAATGACGTCATCTCGCCTGATTTTATGACGCGTCGAATAAAGCGACGCGTCTCTTACACGGAGTACTCGGATGCGGAACCCAAAATTTTTGCATTAATTATTTTTTAAGTTCACTAAAATTATCCCTCGTTTAAATTGTTTTGATAGAAAGTTGTTTTTTTTTCCTGGGGGGTCAAAATTATATTTTGCGGGGGAGCCGAACATTTGTAGTTCCGCCACTGGGAGTACTTAAAATTATTTCCCGCCACTTCGATGTACATATTTAATCTTTGAGCTAGCTCGCCTGGTCATCGTAAGCCTTGAGGAGGACGAAATTATTCAATTTTTTCGTTAACAGCGTTATCGTTAAGATTAGGTTTACACGTCTCTCACTCGGCACGCGGAGCATTATGCATGACCGTCACGCGCGTTCCTTATTTCCTTCGTTTACGGCAAAGCGGGAAATTAATGCGAACCGCAGCGTGCCACTTGACATTCGCGGTTGCTCCATTCCAAAATTACGTGGAATTAAATAAACGACAGACGCGATAATTTCTTTTTAGTCTCGAGAATAATCGAAAATCGCGACAGAGACGAGATACGATAAGTTTTACGTTTGTTTTGGGTAAGAAGAATGATTCCCCCCCCCCTCCGATGCGCTGATAAGGATCGTCCTGGCGAGAAAGATGGTGCATTTCTCCCTTAATCGAGATTTATACGGCTGTAGTCGCATTAGCAAACTTGACTGACCGGTAACACGAAAGTCGGGGTTTCACCTACGCGGCAACCATCGAAGTCGGATCTCGAAATAAATAGTTTGGCAAAAGCGTTCATTGGTTCACGCAATTTCTACATTTAACTCTTCATTTAGCGAATCGTGCTACTCGTCGAACCTTAATTGTTATATAATTACTTGTCTCGTTGTTATCGTTTAAATGAACTCCTCAAAATTTGGAGATACGATAAATTCAGTAAACACTGGATCGCTTTTAATTCGAGCTAGCGAATATGAAAGAAAACTGAATGAAATATCTCTCTATTTTAGCCAATTGCGGTTTATTTTTGACGATGCGTAAACCGTAAACCGCATACACGAGCGGTTGTGACGAGGATCGCCGCGTGTCGTAATTGAAATGTTTTAAAATAATACAATTTAATTGCAGTCCAATGAAAATTGTTTGCTTTCGAAAATCTAAACGGCGATATCTCGAAAATGGAAATACGTGACACACGGATACGATTGTCGTCTAATTTAAGTATGGTTGTAAGTGACATTGAATATGGTCGAAATAAAGCTGGCCAGTGGCCTAACATCAGAATTAACTTAGGGTTCAGTTCTTAATCGTCGTATTAACTTCTGACGAAGAGCAATATTTATTAGCGCTTCCTATTATCTTTTCGATTCAGGGAAATGGATCTTTAGCATTAAAATATTTTTATCCGTGCCAAGTGGGCGCGTCGGGCTAAATTTCTCGGAATTAATTTTCCTTTTTTATAATCCCGATCTCCGATATCATTCGCTTCGCGCACACAATATCGCAAATGACTTTGGTTTCTGGGATTTACTCCGGTGCGTTGGCGCATAATGCAAGATCGTGGGACGAGCATAGGTGAACGTTTCCAAACCCGGTCGCCTGGTTCATTCGCCGGTGATTTTAAATTAGCTCGCGCCACGGCACACGGAATGCTTGGAAAATTTACCGGGCTATGTCGTCGGTCTTTGTAATACAACTTGGCTGAAATTTCCAACAAAAGGAACGAGAAAAATGGCACGTGCCTTTTTTTGTTATGCCTGAAACGTGAAACGGTAAACGTGAAATTTATTACGTTCAAATATTCATATCGATGTGTATTAAATATGAATTTCGAATTCAGTTTTCCTTGAAACCGTACAGCTTCCGTTTTTCTTTTAAAACATCTTTCCTCGTTCTGTTCCTTTCATTGGAACGACGTTACATTATCGAGGGGAAACTCGTAAACTTATCGAACAACCCAATGCACCTCTGCGATCAAAGATACTCGATCCGTTTGCGAGTTAATTAATACGCGAAATATCGTGTGTACCACGCGCGTAAAGATACTCGTCGAACCGAAATTTATGACGTGACATTAATCCGAATATTCGTGTACATCGATCGAACGTGTGGTTACACGTGCCCGTCTCGTTAAACAAATATTACTAATGCGCGGTGAATTATTACAGGTATATAGAAACGATGATGCACCTGTTCAAGGGTAACGTCGGCTCGGGAATATTCGCATTGGGGGATGCTTTCAAACATGCTGGATTGTTACTCGCTCCTCCACTCACGATCTTCCTCGGTGTTATATGCGTTCATGCCCAACACATTCTGGTACGTACCAAGATTAACTCATCGAGAGTTCTTCTTCTTCTTCTTCTTCTTCTTCTTCTTCTTCTTCTTTGGACCTGTTTTCTTACCGATTTGTGAATAAAAGCATTAAGCGTTCGACAAGCTCGATATTTCTCTTTATTGCTCCTCCATTTGTTAGTTAATCGGTATGTCAGGCGAGACAGTGCTCGAATCGTATAATTAATCTCTCCGCACTTTTATCCATAGGTTAGGTGCAACGAAGAAGTGACGCGACGGGTTAGCGACACGTCTGGTACAACTGGATTCGCCGGTACCGTGGAATTGTGTTTCGCTACCGGCCCACTTGCACTCCGAAAATACTCGGTATTTATGAGGTACGTATGTCCGTCGAATGAGAACCACCATATCGACAATAATGAGATACAACGCAACGTTCCCATAATTTGCGCGGAGTTACACCTGAAAAAGGATGAAAACGAAAACGAAAAAGTCACTTAAAATAGAAAATCCTCGCCAGTCTTGACTTTCGCTCTTTCCGTTGCCTCGTAATTCGCATTTTATCACTTACGTTGCTATTTGCCACTGTGTTTCAGAAAATTGGTTAATGTATTTTTGTGTGTCACGCAACTCGGATTCTGCTGCGTCTATTTCGTGTTCATTTCCACGAACATGAAGCAGGTGAGAGAATTTTCTTTTTGCCCTCTCCCCCCTTATTCGAGAGACGTTCGAATCGTTCGAATCGTTCGAATCGTCGTTCGAATCGTTCGAATCGTTCGAATCTCTCGAATCGCGTGCCGTTCCTCTCTCAATTGTTATTCGTCTTACGAAACGATCGACCGTCAGGTGTTGGACGTGTACGGAATCGAGATGAGCGTTCATCGACACATGGCTGTGGTCCTGATTCCCATAATGCTGAGCACGTGGATAAGGAATCTCAAGTACCTGGTCCCGGTTTCCTCGATAGCGAATTTCCTGGTGATAGCCGGTTACGTCGCTACCGTGTACATAATGTCCCACGACTTGCCACCTATACACGAGAGGAGATACATAGCCGATTGGCACGACTTGCCTCTCTTCTTTGGCACTGTCATATACTCTTTCGAGGGTATAACGTTGGTAAGTGATAGAATTTACTCGTGCTTCTTAAGATTTGCGTAACTCGCGGAAACGCTGCGGCTAGAAAATTCGTCGCTGCTGTTCAGTTTAAGTTACTATAGGTTTAAGTATTCGGTTTAAGTAATCGATACACCTCGCTTCGGTGGCAGAGCTACAAATGCTCGCCCCTCCGCCCCGCAAAATATAGTAATCGTGCCCTCCCAGGGAAAAACGACAGTTTATCAAAACAATTTGGATTAGAGATCATTTGAGTGAAATTAGAAAATAATTAATGGCAAAATTTTGGGCCTCTTCCAACTTTGGCGGCCCCGCGTTGCGGGATCTCGCTGTACAATAGTTCCGCCTCTGCCTCTGCCTCTGCCTCTGCCTCTGCCTTTTTAAATTGATCCTCCGTCGTCGCAATTCAACGTTGATTTGGCTAGTGTCTCGAAAGTCATCGCCGGCGCGTTAACGTCTGATATCGTTGTCCAGGTACTGCCGCTGAAAAACGAGATGAAGAACCCAGGTAATTTTAATAAGCCACTGGGCGTCCTGAACGTAGGAATGGTCATTGTTGGCTCAATGTTCGTCGTGATGGGTTTCCTGTCTTATTTGAAGTACGGCGACGCAGTGGCCGGATCCGTGACGTTAAATCTCGAGTCGTCGGAAGTGTAAGTATCGAATCTTTTCGCTGTAAGTTATCGCATCGACTTCTCCGTTATCGTTTGTACGATAAAAGACCTTAATCTCAATTACTGAAAATGATGTAAAAGAAAAAAAAAGTTATTTCGCCGAAACTACAGTAAAATTATTATGCGTTCAGGTGATAAGTCGCACGGTTTTGCAAAAACATTTTGCATGACGTTCGCACTGCGTTGAGCATAAATAAAAATTGTAAACGCACGAAAAGATAATGAAAAAAGTACTTATAGCCAGACCCAAAAGGTAATTAGATACTTTTTGTAACATAATTTTCTGTTCCATACGAAAGGGTGGACGGAAAAACCAGCGTCGTGCATTCAAGGTTTCTACCATACAGTTTTCCTAGAAGTGCCGTGTTTTACAAATATTAGTTTATTTTAAACGCAGTTTGTTTTTCCCCCTCAAGTTTCACCAAACCCTAACAATTAAGCGGCTACGCTTTCTGCACGCTCCCACGTTCACGCATGCGTCGAAAGATAACTCGAATTAATTATATTGCAAGTCTTACGCAACGGATTAATAATGGGCTTACCGTTTTCGAGAGCAACGAGGAAATCGGCAATACAGGATTTCTCACGCGAACCGATTGTTCTTCTTTCAGTTTACCGCAGTGCATAAAAGTCGCCATCTCGTTGAGCATATTGCTCACCTACGCACTCCAGTTTTACGTCCCGATTGCGATCATTTGGCCGAGGATCGTCAATCAATTTGGACCATTCAAATGGCCAATTGTCGCCGAGACCGTCTTCCGTTCCGCGGTATGCTTTGTCACCTGTAAGTACGCGAGAAATGCCACAAACAAATCATCCTACGCTAAACGGTAGAATCTTTATTATCCGGACCTTATTTTTTATATCTCGCAAATCCAAAGTCTCGCGGGTACAAAAATTGTCCCCTCGGCGTCCGGATAATAAAAGCTCTACCGTGCGAATGAATCCCAACGAAAATTAATGTCCGAAGAGAAGAATAAATATCGAATAACGTGTCATTCTCTGCTAATTATTCCATGCGATACGCGCAGGAAAGTCGATCGACGCAAAGGTATTTGGTATTTGAATCAGTAATATTCTCGATATCGGTCGCGGATATCGTAACGAATTGACCGATCGAAGGTACTAACGCGCCATGTACTAACGTTATTTTGATGTTTCAGTTGTTCTGGCAGAGGCGATACCCCAACTGGGCCTCTTCATATCCCTGGTTGGGGCGGTGAGTAGTACCGCGCTCGCGCTCATATTTCCGCCGATCATCGAGATGGTAGTTTGTTGGCAGAACGCGTCTCTCGGAGTTTTTACCATCACGAAAGACATTACGATCGTGCTGATCGGTCTTTTAGGATTTCTCACCGGAACGTACGAGAGCGTCACCTCGATCATTCGGGCGTTTAGTAACTAAGTTAATCGTTGTACAAATTCGTTGTTACTTTTACGTGTACGCTAAGTGGATTAACGGACCATGACATCTTATGTAAAAACACGAGCAAAGGCGATATGCTCGGCGATATGCTCGGCGATATGCTCGGCGAAGCTAGAATTCTACGAAATTGCGGTGAAAATTGTCTTATTTATTATTGCCATTGTTCTTAAATCTAAGAATGTTTATACACCATTGTTCTTGGGCCTCCGTTTAGAGTCAGTTATCCCATTTGCGGGAGAGATTTTGAATTCGTCGAAGGCGGGAGGATTTACGATGCGCGAGGAGGGAAAAGAAATTGTTGAATCCCGATAGCTTGGAGAGAAAAGAGGGTTGTACGTGTGTATATTTTATATAGTAATCGAAATTTTAACAGCTATCGCGACGAACTTGTTCTCTTTACCGATCCTTAACGAAAAATTTACCGTTAAACGTAACGTAACGGATTTCACGAAAATTGTTCGCTCACCCGAGGCATGAAATTGGTACGCGATGTTGCAAATCCAAATTGAATAATCCCGTTATATCGTTGCCGAACCGTAAACGTATGCTGCTCGTTGCTCGTAATCCGAATACGATGTAAAACTGGGTGCATATCGTAGATCGGTTAGATCGGTTAGATCGGTTAGATCGGTTAGATCGTCAGATTACACGTAAAACTGACTGTTATTGCAATTACCGTGATATGTAAATGTAGTTTGTATATGTTATATAAAAGAAAAAGATATTGACTGCTTTCACAATTATCGTATAACGTAGTATGACTCAACAAACCGCGTGATATAAAAGACAAAGTAGATTTTATCTTAAACTTACGATTAAGTTTTTCGCCATTCTCGAATTCATTTGCCGATCGGACGACTTTTGACGATTGCGTAGACGAAAAGGATGGAATGTTGAATAGCTTCTGTGGCTTCGATAGGTTGACTATACGACCTTATCGATAACTATGGTTCCGATCTATAGGAGTAGTGTATCGGGTTGGCCAGATTTCCATTTTTAGAGTCACGAGAAAACCGCATGAGCGCGAAATTCTCTAATACTTTCGAAAAATATCTTTCACCCGCCTCATTATTTACGAAATTTTCCATTGGCAAGTGCATCTGGATATCGAAGCCGATCATTGCATTAGAGTATAACAATATAATGGGACTCAAAATGGCCCTTGGCTAAGAATGGAACGTACGGTCACCCGACATTAAAATTAATTAGCGATATTTAGCATTAGCACGCGTCCTATCTTGTTGCCGTTGATAGTCCACGCGTCCCAAGACAATCCTAATTAACAACATTAAATCGTTGTATACATTGCAACGATCTGCAATGAGATGCGTTTTATGGTGAGAAGGTATCCCTTACAAGGGTTTCCTTATACAAATAAGTTGATCGATGCGAGATCGATGTATTGTATATTTTATTTATTTTTCTCCCGTAGTTTAATCAATATTTATAGAGAAAGTGAAAGGAAGACCGAACGTCATTTGATTGTACGTTACCATAGTTTAACTAGACTACTTTAATACTGAAATTTTTACATTTACACGCACACGCGCACGCGCACGCACACGAGCACGCGCACCCCTTATATACACACATGTATACATACATACATACATATATACATTTAAATAGTATGTAAGTAGGTATAGTGACTTCCGAAGCAAAAACGATAAGAGCATGATTTTATAAAAGGAAAAAAAAAGAAACGTTTCATGAGGACATTGTAAAACTTCGATACCCAGTTTCAGAAATAGATCGACTCCTGTGGACACAAATTACCAAGCCAGAGTTACTAACGAGCTTTCATCATAACCGATCGATTATCGGAAGGCGATCGATCGAACGCGCGATCGGGAACGTCGCTCGCGCAGCTTTCCGAACCAACGAGAATTCTCGCGTACATATATACATACATACATACATACATTCGTCGACGCATTGTGTCGACGCGTAGTATTAAACTAACCAAATATTCATTAACGATAGGCGCGACTGGTCAATTTAAAAGTACAAATTTTCCGTGCTACGGATACCGGAGTACAAATTCTCTCAGGGAAATTTTATATATACATATATATATATATATATATATATATATATATATATATATATATATATATATATATATATATATATATACACACACAAACATGCACGTAGAAATATATATATATATATATATATATATATATATATATATATATATATATATATAGCTTCTCTTCTAGGTCTAGACAACGTGTACAGTGATACATTTTTTTTTTCATCGACATATGCTGCTGAATGAGAGTCAATAAACATGCGTGGCGTAACGTACTGTCTATTCATGTACATACATACCATTTAGCTCAACGTCGATCGATCGGGTCATTGATTACTCGAAAACTCGAAATTTGTCGGCTCCATCGAGCATTCTGAACGTGTCTACGATGCGCGGTGGAACACTGAAGATCGTGGGTAGAAATGAATCGGTAAATATGTATGTAGTAAGTACCGTGCCCACCGTATCGCCCGTCGAATAATTGGATAAATCGTATTTGCCAAGAATGGACTGTTCGGAGGTATTTTTCAAATTTTACGGTGCCACTTCTTTGTTAACGGTTACGGGGAAATACGTCGGTTTCAGGTTGATGTAACGAACGTCTTTCGATCGAGCATCTTGATACCGACGATTAAAATTCTTGATATTTACGCGACGAGCAAGCGCAATTTGAGTCCGGACGAGTTTTGCATTCTACTATTTCCGAGAAATGAAATCGAAAGGGATCGCAAGTTCGACTTGGATCCCGTTAGCCTTTACGCGACCGATCTCGAGGATTTCCAGGTTAAATAGCAACAACGCACGCAGGTAGATATTGTCGAAGAAAATTGTGGTTCGTAATGTAGTGGTTTGTCACGCACAGACTCCGCCAGTTTCTCTCCACACCGTCATCGTGGATTTATTTATGAACGTAATTCGTTACGAATACGTCCTAGAGGCGGTGAGCAAGGACTATTTGAGCGAGCACCAGTGTCGTAAATACGACGACTCGCGCCAAATCATGGGTAAGCGATTCGCGTTGCGTTTCAGCGAGCGTTATTTAACTTTCGTTTGTCGTTTCAGTACTGATATACGTTCTGGTATACAGAATTTGTCATTTATCCTTTGGAGATTCCGTGGGCTGCTTCGTGCACTTTAAACTGACGAAAATGCTGTCCCTCGTTTCGTATCTCCTCCGGGAAGAGACCTTAAATCTCTTTTACAGGAAAGGTTGCTCCGTATTCGAGGAAGAATTCGTGGAGAGGAAAATTGTTTTACCGCTCTTGGAAGCGACTCCGTTCTTAGAGGTTTAATTTTCGTAGCTTTAGTATCGATTTTCAACCTGTGAACTATGGCGCGTTAATTGCATCGTCACGACATCTCGTATGGGTAATTAACGTTGATTAGAAGCTGCACGATCGACTGAAAGAACAAAGGCAGAAAATGCAAATACCTAAGAAAGGAGCAACGATTCCGGTATTTATGAACGTTTTAAATCGTCCCAGGAAACCTTCATCCGTGCCACCACCACCTACTCCGGAAGTGAGTGTATTTGATATTCGTACGGAATAATCGGTCGAAACTTTACCTTAACGACATTTTTTTTTATCTCACGGAAACGGTAGAAATGTTTGAAAATTAAAAAAAAAAACAAACAAACAAACAGACTGTTTTACCTTCTTTCAAATTGATTAGAATAGCCGACTTTTTATATTTCGATAAATCAAAGGAGAAATGTAAATTGGTGCGATGTATTTATTACGTTTACGTCACGTAGAAGTAGCTTCAAGGTTTCTTTTTTTGAAGACCACTCGTATCCTGGATAGGATCTGCCAATGTTGAGATTCGCGCGTCAAGTACCGAAAACGAATTACGTAAAGCCGTCGACGGAGAGGAAGTTGGAGTCGTTGCGAGCTTCGAACAGGTTGCAGGCTATGAATCTGTTGAACGACGCCGATAAAAGAGCGCCGAGTTGTTCGCGGCGCCGGAAAAGCCCCTCGCGATCAAAGCCGGAACAGCCGGATCGGCCGATTAAGATTCGCGCAAGAAAACCGGCCCCGACTTTCAAGGTAAATCCATCGTTTTCTCTATATATTGAGCGGCAGACTTTGACTCGAAGTTTTCGGTGGAACTTTCCAAAATACCAAGAAATGTTTCCCTAATATTCGAGACATTCGTTTTGAATCGCACATTAAGCTCGTTGAGATACAGTAGACTGACTCGATTATAAGAACTAGTTGGGACCGCACGTAGTTCGAATACGCGAAAGCTCGGATACTGGGAATTTTTTTAATATATGTATACTGTATGTACCATGTACTTATTATTATTATTATTATTGTTTTTGTCTTATTTTCCATTTAATAAAGTAGTTCCGTTTATTAGTTCTTATAATGAACTCACGGGTTATATGAAATTATTTCTGGTATGGATTCCATACCATTCCCCACATATATGTATAATGATGCAAACACATCGCGTCTCGATTATCTATAAACAATTCAATAATGTACTGATAATAAATTTGAACAATTATAATATGGGTATACCGGGTGCGCGTGTACGAGCGCTTCCACGCGTATTGACGTTCGAATATTACGTCAATAGCAGTTCGGATAATAGAGGGATCGTATAACGAAGGTTCGGATAATCAAAGTTCTTTTTTAAAAATTAAAATTATTTTTAATAGATACGAAGCCATAGAAAGCAGCTTAAAGGAGTCGGTAGAATTAAATAAAAGTTCAGTCGGTAAAATGTGAAAATTGAAATTCTTTCGGACCTCGATATACGGGATGTACATAATGTTCCTTTTATTTATCTATGTGACAAAAGCGTAAGCGTCCGATTAGAGTACCAATCACTGACTTATTAGCCCGTAGACGTGAAACAGACCGCGGCTTCTGTGCTCAGAGAATGCGCACGTATCGTCAACGACGAAGCTAAGGAACTGAAGAGGTATGGTAATGGTCCCGCATATTTGCACGAAAAGAATTTGAAAGGTTTGGAAAATGTCCGTGGTGGTGTACCGCAGGTTGAAAGAATTATCGGAAGGCGGGCTCGATCCATTGTCGATACTGAAGCTCGAGGAAGAGAAGCGGCAGCAGGAAAAGGAAGAGGAGTTGAGAAAAATTCAGGAGAAGCATCTCTTGGCGTTACTGACGCGAGAGAGTGCCTTTATGGCAAAGCAGTCGTTATTGAACGACGTTAAATTGCACGCTGAAAACGTTCGAAAGGAGGTGATTGTAGTTGAATTTTATCCGATACACGGACGAACGTTGTTAATATTTATCATTTGTACGCGTTAAACCATCAAACGACAATGCATATCTCTCTAGCAACCGTTTCTGTGGTTATCGCGCGTGTACTATCTAGAATCAAGCGCGATGCACCTCGTATGTCGTGAAAAAGAGTTTGCTCGTTACGAATGTTATCTGTCGTTCGTTAAAGAAACAAGAGCTGTACGAGAGACTGGAAAACTGGAGGCGAGATCATACCACGGAAATGGCGCAAATAGTCGAGAAATGTCGGGATATCGAGCAAGCTTCCCGCGAAGCTTTCAATTCTATGATCGATGAAAAACGGCAAAGAGGTATGCACCGCCTTTTAACGTTTCCCGGAAACGGAAAAGAGTTTGTGTTATTATTAACGCTTACTTTTCTCCGAATTGCGCGAAGCCGCCGAGATATCCGAGGAATCTCGTCAATTGAGAGCACAGCTGATCGCCCAACGGGAAGAGGAAACGCGGAGAAAGATCCAATTGATACAGGAGATCAAGACGATCCAGTCCCTGCGATCGTTGCCTCTCAAGGACTTCGATCCCACGGAATCCAGCGGTTTGGGCCTCCTGTGCGAGATGTCATTGGCCGAGGTTGTCCACGGTCTTCCCTTTTCTCCTTTTCTCCTTTCCTTCTTTCCTGTTCTTTTCTTTTTCTTTCCTTCTTGGCGAACGATTAGAAGCGGGCGCGCGCGCGCGAACGAGGGAGGGAGTAGAATTCCCGATTCGTTTCAGTTGAAGGAGAGGCTCTTCTGGATGAAAATGAAGGTGAGGGAAGAAATTGACAATCGAAAAGCGAGCATTGGCCGACAGAGGGAGAGGAAAAAGAATTTAATAGCAAACACTCGCAAAGCACTCGAGGAATATAATAAAGTCAACAAGTTAGTTTGCGATCTTCGCGAGATCAGTCGATATAGCATTCCGAAATTCCCGAATTTTTTCAAAGATGAAAAATCAATGTAGATAGTATTTCATAATCGAAGCATCTAATCGGTGTTTGCCGATAGGACATAATTTGAGATATCATTTTTCGTATCTTTCAGACGTACCGTTTCGTCGACCAAAGTTCAACGAGATTCGTCGCCCGTTAATTCGCCGGCAATAGAAGCTTTGCGCAACAAGTTGGAAGAACGCCGAGCTTTCAGATTACAGAAATGATAGACAGATGATAGCCGCTATTAAATCCCTCTGATGCGCAAAAGCATATAGTTTGTATGCGACGTGCCTCGCGAAAGTTTCTTTCCGTGCATTTTGCAAACTTACCTGGAGACAATTAATAACACACGATGAGAATGTATGTATACGCTGTATGGCCTATCTATCCTTATTTTCCGCTTACGTATCGCGTATGTACAACTGGATACCTCAAACTGTTGATCAACGATTAAGGCATTACGAGCTCGTTACTATGTTCTCTTCGAGTCATCCTACATCATTTCCGCGCTATTGCATTATCAGCGGAGAAAAGCTGCCAGTAATGCCGCATGATTTAAAGTACGTTTAAAGTTTTCACGAGAGTCCGTGAAAAATTATTGGAAACCTTGGAGAATACTCGCGCTCCATTCCGATCGACGGAGGAGTAAACTGGTAACGATTGTGACTCGGCAACAAACGATGGGAAATTAGTGTACACCGAAAGGAGGGAACGATCGACGAGTCATTCCAAGATAGAGACTCACGCGATTAATTATTCGAGACACATGAAACGTAGAAAAACCAGGCGGTACTTAACGACCTCGAAATTGTAGGCTGGATCGTTGCTGTCGGAATTAGAGGTGCCGCGTTGGACTACGCGGTTTTTTTGTACAGCAGCTTTATACAGCACAGAAAATGATTATCTTGATTTTAATCCCACGAGCAGTTCAAATTAAGTGCGTTTCGGCTGTTTAGAAATCTTTGCGTAAGTCGGGGAAAGAAACATATGTCGGGTGAAAAAGAAAAATTGAACGCTCGAATAGTGACTATAAGTGAAGTGCACACTCGGGGGATAGGAAAAACGGCGAATGAGGGAGGGGCTCGCGACCCATACCCGTTCCAACCCGCAACGAGCGAACGCGATGCAACTTTCTGGCAAACTCCAGAAACTTTAACTTATATCGTCATCGGTCGCAAAACTTCGAAATTGATTCGCGATTCTCGCCAACGTTATCGCCGTCAACCTTCTTCTAGCATGGGACAACGGATCGTGGAATATTCTTGCCCGTCACATATCAAATGGCGCCAAGGTGGGGAGGATCGTATATGTATATCTAGAATAGACGTTGGTACTTGTATTTTCAGTTCACCTTTCCACCCGATCGGTAGAAAATCGTTATCTAGATTCGTCGGAGATTAGGAGATTAGTGTTCGTCGCGCAGCGTAACCCGAATTGTGTCGAAACGGTGAAGGTCTGGAACGTTCGTTCCAAGCTTAGGACAAAGGGTTGTTACTCGTCGACCGTTGTAAAAGATTATTATTCCTCGACATGGTTTCCGAGAATATGCCGCTGAGCAACGTAAGACGCGTCGACGCATTATTATCGAAATCGTGTAATTTGGTGAAAGTAGTTCGCGAGTGAGCCAAATTTCGAGGAACTCGCGAAAAGAATTGACCAGCGCCCTTAATTTCAGGTCAAGATGCCTTTCACGATAGAGAACAACGTGCTTAAGGGTCAGACGATGCCGTGCAACTCGAAATATACCAGTGTCGGAGAATTGCTCTACGACAGAATGAAAAGTAAATCAAATGTCATTGGACAGGTAGTGTTTTATTCCGTTTTTATCTAAATACTTGCCGATGCGCTCGCGTTTCAACTAAGTTCTTATATAGAACAAAAGTTTTGTATTACCGCTATCGTCGCGTCGTAATTGATCGATGTCGACTTAAATTTGGCCTTGCCCCTCGTCAATTCCTCTCGCTATAAATTACGCTTGTTTATTGATTAGTGAGAAGTAAGAAAGGGAAAATTGCCTTTTGCTGACACATTTCGATGGTTTTATCAAAGTATACATACGTATTCAAAGAGTTTTGAGCTGATGATGAATAATTCGTCAAACTTACTTACTTATTTTATTGGACTCTTTAACCCTTTGAATACCACTGGGACATATGTATATGCCCCAAGAAGTTTCCACACATCCCATCCTTCCTCACCGCTGGGGCAGAGATTCCCAGTATTGCAACAACTGCGGCACACATGTATTCCGGCAATAATTTACCATTGGGACATAGACACGTGTGTCCAACCTACCCTAAATCTCCCGACCTTTATTTTTTTTTTTTTAAAAGGGGCCCGTTTTTAGTTTAATATAAGTCTTCTAATTACGCTTTTGAAAAAAAAAAATGTAATCCGAAGAATCAAAAATTGGTATTCAAAGGGGGGGAAGGGTCGAAGAACTTGACACAATGTTCGATAGATTTTTTTTCAATTTCGTCGATCATTCTCGACTATCTGGAAGCTTGCTTCCGAGGCGGGAATATGGATCAGCGGTATCGCGGTTAAAGGATCGAAGGGATATTCGAGTTTTGAACTATGGTAAATTTCATTTGCGATATATGTGTTTTTGGAATTCTTATAATTGCGCATTCGTAGGTAGATGCGCTGACGGGAGTTCAGGATGATTTTGCGTCAATGCTAGACCGCGCCATAAGATGTGCACTTTGGTTGAAAAAGGAAGGGGTAAGGAGAGGTGATATAATTGCAGTTTGCACTCACAATCACCTTGACACGTTCGTCCCTTGCGTGGCGGCGCTCTTCCTGGGTGTAACTTTCAATCCGTGGAATCCTGACATGAATACCCGTAAGTATTTACGTAATTACTCTCGAAACTCGTGCGGTTGAAGGTAGACGTCGACAGGTCCGCGCATCCTACGCGTCGAACGGATGATATTATTTTTTGATGGTGGGTCCACCGTATGCGTGGAATACACGAATGCAGTGGACGCACTACCAGAAACTAATATGACACGTCCGATGCGTCCGATGCGTACGATGCGGACCTGTGGATGTCTACCTTAACGATGCATTTTTCTTTGTTAAACAGCGACGCTGCGCGCCTCGGTTTCTCGGTCAAAAATTTCATTTACGGTAGACTCGAGTTATTAGTTGTTCAAGCCGCTCCTGATCGTGCAAGCCTTTCAAACTTCCCGATAAAATCTTTGGTATCAGTTACGCGCGGTGTACGCAATATTATCGACGTACACGCATTCCGTTGGAGATCATTAATGCTTTCGATCAAACGTCGAACGTCGTCTTACTGATACGCGATGTTATCTCGTTCTTAACATAGTCAAAGGTTATAATTATTTTGATTAGAAGGGGGTTAGTTTGTCCTGGAATTCTTATCCTCTGAATATGTGTATATATATATATATATATATATATATAATTATATATATATTATATAATTATTATGTAATATGTATACATATAAAATACATTTCTCCCGACTTCCGGAACATAATGTTTGAGACTGTTTTGGGACAAAGGTTACAAATCAGTTTGAGCTCGAAACCATAGTTTACAACCAAAACGAAACTTCTGTTTGCGCACGAACAAAACTGATTGTGAATCTGTTGCGTGTTTCTCTACCTCTCCGACGAATTTTAAGTTTAGTTCTTGGCCACTCATATTGACAAAAACAGAATACACACGTGGCTAATACCTCGTGGTTCGGTGCAACTTAAATTAAAACTGCAATACAACTGCGATCGCGGAAAACGATTTGAAATTGATTGCAAATTGATCTCATTTTGATCCCCTCGTGACGGTCATAAAACAGTTGCAAACTCAACTGGTTTACAACCTACGTCGCAAAACAGTCGGACCATGGGTGCTGAGCCTAAACGAAATCGAATGAACAAAAATCAAAGGTCTTGGAAACTTTTTCGCAGTATCTCTATATAATTGTCCTTCTAGAATAATTCCTGTTGCATCTTACATTGGCTACTCACATTACTACGCGCGAAGAATTATAAACAAATCTTAAACGTTCTCTCGAGATTGTGCGTTATCGTACACGATAATTATATAAGTATGTTGCAAACAATCTCTTCTTATTACGTAACGCAATCTGTCAGATTGTTCGATTTATTAAATCATTACGACACGTATGCAATCGCTATTGAAAAACAATTCTAACACGAATCGTTCGATTCTTACGCTGCCGGGGATTTGAGATTCTTGACCGTTTGCAACTAGACGTATCGTTATCTTTGTACCGATTTGCGCAGCACTGTTAATTAATAATGGACTCATCGACGCGACCGTATTAATAAATGCGCGAAGGTTACCAAAACACGACCTACATAGTCAAGTCGCGGACATGCATTTGTAACTTTTCCCTGATTATCGATTCGATAGGTTACAAGGCCAACCGGAAATCGATTCGAGAGATCAAAAATGAAAAAAAAAAAAAAAAAAAAAAAAAAATTTTAAATGTTAACCCTTTGCCCTACAACCACGTGTGACACTCGTGGTCACGTTTTTGTGCCAAAACTGATTTTCACGTGCGTGGCCCGTGGTACATCGGTCTGGCCAAAACTGAATAGCACGGGCCTGGCCCGTGGTACGTCGCGAGGGCCAAACGTAAAAATCACGTGCCACGCACGTATTTTGTTGATAGCATTACCGAAAACAGTACAGGCCACGCTCGTGGTACATTATAATCGCTATTTTTTTCTCAAAAGTATCCCTAAAAAATGTCTTTGAACAAAGAATTTCATGACGTGCAACTTAAGAGCGTTTGGCCGAACCGTGGAATGACTCGAAGGCCGGGCGGTCTTGCTTTTGTTTTGGGGCCACGCTGTTGGAAATTAAATCGTAGGGCAAGGGGTTAAATGTTAAATGTTAAATGCTAATATCTGTCAAAATTTCGCAAAAGATGCGAATCGTTGTGTCCCACGTTACATCCCGTAACAATTAAATCCTATCGCGTATCGATTTGCAGAAGCGGCACGCCACTTTATATCCCTGTCGCATCCGAAAATCGTATTTACAAACGAGGAAACGGCGGTCATAACGTTGGAAGCAGCGAAAATCGAAGTTTCCGATCTGAGAGTGGTCGTTTTCGGCCATTACTTAGGAGCGACACCATATTCCAAGGTTCTTGCGGGTCACGACCAGGCGGACATCGATAACTTCCGTTGCACGGAAGTTAAGGATCACCACCAGACCGCGTTGATTCTCTACAGTTCTGGAACTACGGGGCCACCAAAGGGAATACAGCTTTCTCATTTTTCGTTTCTTCAGCATTTGGACTTGCAGGGCGACCTCGATATGAGTCAACAGGTGTCACTCTGGTTCTCTACCTTATACTGGATCAGCGGTTCGTTGCTCACTTTGCAATCTCTCGCTTCCAGCACGAGAAGAATCGTGGCTCCAGCTTTCGACGAAGAGGTGGCGTGCAAGATTATCGAAAAGTATAAGGTATATTTTTTTTTTTTTTTTTTTTTTTTTTGCGAGCAGAGTCACGCTTATTTACGAAAACAATGACCTACGACAAATTCGGGGAAAACTTTGTGCGGTAGCTTCTGGTTTTATTATTCAGGATATTCGCACCCATTGAGACGGACGCGCACGATTCCTTTTAACTCGAAACTTTTTTATCCATATATTTCCTCTTTCTTTCCTTTTCATTCACGCAAGTTTGATGTTCCAGGTAACGTGGCTTCTCGTGAGCACGAGCATGGCGAATAGATTTGTCAGATCGGATTTCGTAACCAAACACGACCTATCCAGTTTAAAAATGGTCTTCACCGGTGGGGCCCTCCTGAAACGCGAATCTCAGGACGACCTGAAAAAGATATTGCCGAACGCGTTGGTTTTGCAAGCTTACGGTGAGACCTTGGAAAATATATTCTTTCTAGGCTTCTTCTCAAGGAATCGTGATAATAATCTGTTATCCGGCCGGTGTGGTAGGTGGAGATATCGAAATATTGCCCCGGTCAGGATAAGCATGTCCAGGATACTTTGGATATGTTTGTAGGGATCGTTGTCAATTAAGAGTCGAAACTCCGCGTACAAATGATGAAAGAACTTTATTCAAGAATCACTTACCTTAGTTACTCGTTGAAACTGCACTCAATTCTCACACCCGTTCGCGATTCCAAGATGTTGCTCTTCAGCTGACTACTCTTGCTCCGTGTACTAGTACAGAAAACCTAAGGGACGTTCGTTCGATGCTCTCGTGTTATCTCTGATGATCTTATTGGCCGAATACTGGCGCGCGCGCGCGAGCGGGCGTCGCGTGTTTTATGCACTGGACGTTGTTCTGAAATCCCGAGTGGGCTATGGCTTATCGTTAGCAACCGACCAAAGTCGGGGCTGTCTATGCAGTTTTGGAAAATCGTTTGATGTCTGTTCTCGCGTGCTCTCCCGGCACGTGCTGCGAGCTCAGGGGTTTTTACGTTGCGCACGGCACGACTGGGTCTGCTATACATATTGTCTTGCGTGTAAGACGATCCGAGGACGGGATAATCGGAGATTTATATAATGTTATAATATAATTACGGATACGCTAGTGCGCGTATAACATATCGATTCTTTTTTCTCCTTTATCTCAGGTATGACGGAACTCGGTGGTCTCGTGGCTAATCAGTTACCTACCACAACGAGCGGTTCGTGCGGCATAGTCAGCAGAAATTGCCAAATTAAAATCATCGATCCCGAGACCGGAAAGAGCTTGGGACCGAACGAGATCGGCGAGCTTTATGCGAAATCGATGACGATAACAACGGGATATTACAAAAATCCTGATGCTACCAAAAACACTATTGACAAAGATGGTAAAGATATTGATAAAGATGATGTAAAGTATGCGGCAAACTTATTATTCCCGTTATAATCGAGTTGCGCGACGCTCTGCTGGGAGTTTCGAGGCACTCTAAGCCCACGTCTCGATGTTTGAAAAGTCGTGGCTGTCAAAATTGTTTGCATCTTTTGGCCCGATAAAAGGCTTTTTAAAGTCGGTAACGATAGCTCGTAACTTTGTAACTGTGGAACTTGGATTTTTGAAACATAGTTTTCATTCGCCAAGGGGTTAAAGAAAGATAAGGACGCAACGAACGAAATTTGGTTCCAGGCTGGTTGCATACGGGTGATCTTGGTTATTACAACGAGAAGGGGGAACTTTTTATTACCGAGAGGTTGAAGGAGCTCATAAAATACAGAGGATATCACGTGACACCTGGCGAAATCGAGAATCTCATACAAACGCATCCGGCTGTCTTGGAAGTTTGCGTCGTCCCCGTGCCTCATATTATCGACGACGAGCACCCCATGGCATTTGTTACCAAAATACCTGGAATGAAAGTACGTTTCGACATCTAGCTTCTTCTTATCGTCATTGCGGCCGTGCAACGTTGAGTACAGTGGGTTTGATTTCGGGCCGACGGAAATGTTTAACACGTTCAACGCCACCGTCGATTGGACATCGATACGACCGTTTGTTCGATTGAGTTTTCACGCGCGGCCTTACTCAAACACAATCGACGCGAACCACCTATGAGACAACACTGTGTTGCCATGGGGCCATGCCAGCGCTGTCAATCATGATAACACAGTGTTGTCATCGGCATTGAACATGTTAAAACGCTAACCCGGATTACCGTTAAGATCATACCAATTATGAGTATATTATTCGCGACTATCGTAACGTACCGCGATTGATTCCACTGTAATTCGATTACAGTTCCCCAGTCGAACGACCTTAATAACTCTACTTTTCGATTATCACGCAGGTGACGGAGCAAGAATTGATAGACTTGGTGGCGGCCAATTTGATGGATGTTAATAAACTTCGCGGAGGGGTGCAGTTTCTGAACAGTCTTCCTCACACGGCATCAGGGAAGATTGCGAGAAGAGAGTTAAAGGCTCTCGCGAAAGAACGCGCAATTATTTAAGTGTTCGATTTTAAGTTAAACAACGGCATAGTATGCCCTCTATTTTTAATACAGAAGAAGCGTCAGTATTTTTATATATGTGTAAGCATTATTGTTTTATTTAGATTAAAATGAATGAATAAAAAAATTCTTAAACCTGTAGGTAGAATATTTCTACGCGTCGATACATGTAGATATTTATACTCGCGTTTGTTCGTTCGAGACCTGATTTTTATACACGCATAACCAATGTACGCGAAGAGTGTAGCATTTCTAATAAATCTTATTAAGTGAATCGGTGAGAAGTAGAACAGTAGTACTAGTCCAAATTCCACCTTTTTTTGTTTTTTGTTTCTTTTTTGATCAACCACCACCAGTCGTACTTGAGAGGAATAACAGTACTTGTCCAATGAATTTCATTACATTTTTTGAGTATAAAGGAAAGGATGTTTAACGATCGATGACAATGTAAACAGATCAATGCAAAAGTATGAGGAAGCAGCCGTAAAGTTGGCTGGTTCTCAAAGTCAATACCACGTAGACTATAAATTTTTGAAACTTTGAACGAGATTATCCCGAATAGAGATTTTCGAACTAATATCGTTCTTCTTCTCACCGATGCAAATGGAAGGCGAAATAATCAATATCGCGTTACAGATCGCGTGAGATCGTCAATTTTGAACGGGACAAACAAACGAAATATGGTATGTCCAAGGCGGGGACAGTTGAGGTATTCGAGTCTTTAAAATGTGAGTTAAATTTACTTGATCGAAGAAATCAAAAAATGATCGTATATCCCTCCCTCTTCTATAGTTTGTGTTATGAATTTTCATAAAAAGCTATCGAGTACCATATGCCTTCCAGGCGATTGACTTACCCAAACATATCTATACGTAGATGTAGACGATCCGTTAATAAGTTACGTTAGCAAAAAAATTAAGATCGAACGGTTGTATTGTCCTATCACAAATGTATTCCCTACATCGCAGAATCCTTCGAAAGTAAGGGGGAAAGGGGAAACAGGAGAGAGACCCTCGTACGTTCATTAAATAATTCATAGTCTTTATTCTATTCGATAGCAAGTAGACCGCGTCCGGAATCGATATTTACAGAGCAAATATATTTCACACATACTTTCTACACCGTAGATATTTATTTGGGATACCCACGAGCCTTGGCCTCCTTAAACATGGATACGATCGAGTCCAGAGTCTCCTCTCCCGTAGGAACAATTTGATTGGCAGGCAGCAGGAAACCGTGACGACCCTGATCGCGCAATTCGTAGGTGTATGCGATGGGTTTCTTCAAAGTTCCCTTAACCCAGTCCACCGATGCTCCGGTTGCGATGTCTAGAAATGACGCGCAGAAATGAAGATACATTGCACCCTAATAATCGGCAATTATTTAATTTAATTTTGATTTTTCGAATTCTTTAAACAGGTACAATATTTCTCGTACCTGTCCGATTGCCGTCGAAAATACGTATTGCATAAATGTTTCTTTCAAAAAATAGATTCTTTAGTTCGGTACTCACATATAGCTTCGGCTATGTTTCCAGTCGTGTACTTCGTTCCGTACCTCTTCGCGAGAGCTTCAATAGTCTTCTTGCCAATGGCGTACTGTAAAACCAGGAAACGCATCGTTTATTTACGTCGAATATAAAGACGCGCACGAAGAATCACAGTTTTTCCAAGATTTCATCCCTGATACCCGTGTAAAACCTCGCCGATTCAATTAACGGGCGATAAGTAACGGCGATAACAAACCTTGAGACTATGCGCGGGAGTTTCTATAAAACGAAGATACGTTACTTCTGACTGACGGAGAGATACCGTTAAAGCGTAGATATCGCTGAGAGCTCGTCTCGGGATTATCGAGGAAATTAATTAAAGATAAAATCGACTACAATTGCACTCGGTGTACTCGCTAAAGATCGCGATGGGAAGCGAGATAGCAAAGGTATGGTTATCCACGTTATGTTAATACGTTTGCGCGTAACGTAATTGCTCCTTCGAGCGTCGAGCGAAATTGATCGATCTTTGAATTCTCATCCTCCGTGTTCGCAGGATACGTATAATACGTATTGCCCTTTGCCATTATTATTTCGACTTACCGATTCGTCGTAGTTGTCCAAGTGTTCGGTCGTGTGTCCGTAGGGGAAGAGGAGAAGCTGCGAGTAACTGTGGAACGACACGTAAGCGTAGAATTTGTCACTGATCGAGGTGAGGTAGTCGGAGATCGTTTTGATCTCTATGTCGGAGAATGCCGCGCTTCCGGCAAAAGTTTCGGAGCATGGTCTGTCGCTAGCTCCACCCTCTGAAACGTAAACGAAAGAATTACGATCGAATCGAGTCGGTAGTTTCGACGTAAGCCAGCAACCATTGACACTCGTGATAAATGAAACTTACGATTCCACTTGTAGCCCCAGTTTCTGTTCGGATCAGCTCCGTAGCAGAAGGTCGAGTAAGGCTTTCTCGTTTTCCTCCAGAGACGATCCTGTAAAGGAAGAAACGATCGTTAAAGTTTGCTCGTCATAGACTGTCGTCACTATTGTCAACATTATTTTCTCCCGTATACGAGAAACGCAACGGGTAACGCAACAGTGCGATTTCCCCTAATTTGCAATTCGTTGGATGGCAATTAGATGTGTAACTGTATATGTAGATTCTATTGCTCAGTTATCGGATCAAGCGACTCGAAGCTACGCTCGAGTAAAAACGGACTTACATCGGACTAGTGTCGACTACTGCCTCCTTCTCACTCACCTTGGTGTGCGTGTAGACGTATCCGTCGGGATTGAAAACGGGAAAGATGTACCAATCGTGGGATTCCGCGAGTTCTCTGACCTCCTTGTCGGCGCTCTCGAGGAGTTGCGTGAGGATGTACGTTACCGTTGCCGGGGATATCCATTCCCTGGCGTGTATTCCACCCTCGACGAAAATTCCCGGCTTCTCGGTCTTGCCGAACGACACCTTCACGCCTTTGATCTCACGACCCTCGTACGTTTTTCCGCCGACGACCACTTTCACCTTGTCGGGATAGGTCTTGGCCAGGGTGTCCAAGTAAGCGTACATTTCCTCGAGAGGGTAGTACTTATCGAACCTGTAACCCGTCTGCGAGGGCGTCTGAACGAGAACCTGTTCCTCGTTGATCAGCGTCTGCACGTTGTCGACAAAGTGTTCGTACGCGATTCCCAGTTTGCCCATCAACTCGTGGAATTCCGCGTCTTTGTGAGGAGCCACCATCACGTCCGCCGGTTTTCCAACTACGCTGACTCCGGCCCAGAACGAGTACTGCAACGAATGCGATAGAATTTCTTACAATCGTCAGCCAAGCGCATATAAAATGGTTTTCGAAACCGGATAGCTCATACGATTCACGATTATCGTAATCCGGAGAGCTTGGTTACGTTCCTACAAAGAGAACGATCAGCCCTATTACGTACCCCATCGATACCGTCTTCCAAATCCTGGAGAATTTTCACTTGCTCCTCGGTGCTCGGCACAACTCTGTACACCTTGTAATTCTCGTAGGACACCTTTCCGGCTGTCGCCAGAGCGATCACGGCGAGAAGGGCTATCTTCCACATGTTGTGTATTTTCTAACCAAATCAATACTAATTAATCCGGGATGATAATTTCAATCGAAAGCGGGAACAAAATGGACTAGGTATAATAAAAAGAAAGCAACGCTTCTCGTTGGAAATAAAAATTATTGAATTAAGGCCCGGACGTTCGGAATCGTTTGCAAATTAACGCGGAAGGCGACCTTACCTCGAGGATCGCTGAAGACTTCTGTACGAGTTCCACTTTTCCTTCCTTATATTTAAACCCACTTGCACACGGCACCAATCGATCGTTTCTGGTAGAATTGTAGGGTCGTTTCTCAAAAAATCGCACCATCGATCAATTAAGAGGCTCTCTCATTCGATCTAAATCCGGCTTATCGAATTGTGTACAAACGGATTAGTTATCTTTTCAATCTTACGTCGAGCCACTCGAGGCGTCATTGCAATTTCCCAATCAGCTGGCGACAATTTTTAATTCCGCGGTACTCGGAGTTTACGAAGGATCGTGATTGCGGCCGTTCCATCCGCTACACCTCGTTACCTCCTCGCCGTCGCGACGCGTTGGTTAACGAGATACATTCGATACGGACGAACGAGCTTATTTACATAGATAGTGCCAGCGATAGTGCATTGGCATTGGATGCCAAAAAGTTGCGAATGATATATAACCAGTACTCGTCTACTATATAAAATATGTATGTTTTTTAGCGTCCAATGCGGTCTGGGCGTACGTACGTACGGCGCGTAATAATAAGGTTCGTATCTCATTAACCAAACCTCAGATATAATCGTGGCCGAATTTACGCGATAAGGGAACCGCGTGTCAGCGATCGTACTTTCCGTCTTAATCAGATAGCGCCGCGATTTGTTTGTAATCAAAGCGTTGATTCGTGCGAACGTGGATATAGTAATCGTGCAATGGCATCTCCGTCTTTGGTACATACGTTGTATAGCTTGTAAGACGGATAGTGAAACTGGGAATCGAGGAACTTGAGGAGAAATAAAAAGATCCAAGGTCGTACGTAATCCCATGTAATTAACAAACTCGAGCTTCCGTAATATTTTAGTACCGTCCATTATCGCGCTATTCTCGTCGAGTCTCGTAACTCGTAACGCCTCGACCTTAAAAACTGACAATGAGTAAAAGGTAAAGGTTCATTTACGCACAGCTGTAACGCGTAACGTAAGGCCGCTGTCATCGTAAAAAATATTCCTCCGTAGGGTTTGAATTGCGTTACGGTTGTCTGTAAGTAGCATTAAAGCAACGAGTAATACAATAGATCTTCGACGAACAGCGCGCGCGCGCGCGCGCACAAGAACGGAAATAATTAATTAACTTTACGGTGATATAAAATATGAAATCCAAGTGCTCATGCTAAATTCCTAATGTAGGATATCCTCTTATTGACATGGAGGTCGCGCTCGCTCCTGCCCTTAAATTGTTTCTTCACGCCATTGGAGAAGAGACCGGCGAAGAGGCACCGTAACCGAGTTTCGCTGCCTCCTGGAACATGGCGATCAACGAATCCAAAGTTTCCTCGGCGGTCGGTATGATTTGACTTGCTGGCAAAATGAAACCGTAACGGCCCGTGTCGCGGAGCTCGTAAGTGTAAGTTACGGGAATCTTGTAAGTCCCTCGTACCCAGTCCATGGAGCCGCCGGACGCCACGTCTTTGAAAATACAAAGAAAGTTTGTTAATTGTGGAAAATAATCGTCTTGTTCGCGTGACACGGAATGCGTCCGCAATGTTGGAAGAAGGTCGGAGGTTGCAACGAGGATGCGGGACTCACATATAATGTCAGCGATGTTGCCGACCTTGTATTTGGTGCCATACTTTTTGGACAACGCGTTTATGGAGTAATTTCCTATATTGAACAGATCGCCGTAATTGTCAATTTTCTCGCTGCTGTGGCCGTACGGTATGAGCAACAGTTGACTGTAACTATGGAAAGCTATGTAAGCGAATAGCTTGTCGTGGATGGTATCGATGTATTCCGACATGGTCTTCGTTTCTTTTTCCGAGAAGGGTTTGTCCCCTGGATATATTTCGCTACATGGATACCGACTGGTTCCTCCCTCTGAAACGTCAATCCTTTGAAAATCCATATTTGCAGAGAGACATCGTTGTTTTCTAACAAGTTTGATTTATTCGTATCTCTTTGAGACGTTCGCTACCGATCATGAGTCACCCGGCTCTCCGTAATGATCGCAATTTCGCTGATGGTTACTGGGAGTAGATTTGCGCGTGTGTTTAACTAGCGTGCTCGATCTAACACTAGACTCGGCGTAGACGAATCTTTGCGACATAGAAAATTATTCGTGTCACGTATCGCGAGGGCTATCACGCGCTTATACGTATGTACATAGTTATCTCCGTGCGAGACATACGTGAGCGGCTAGGTAGCGAACGTCCCCTAATCTACTCGAACGATGTTTGTGGACTGAAAAACGTCACGATAGAAGCGTCTAGTCTGACGTGTATGTACATTGGAATCGACGCGACGGTTTCTCATAGCTATCGAGGGAAATTAATAGATAATAGTTGTACCTGCCCAGTGGAAATTCCAATTTCGATTTGGATCCGCCCCGAAGCATCCTATTCCAGTCGGTCGTCTGGTTTTCCGCCAAAGACGATTCTAAAAGCAAGATTATACTTTGCACCTCGATCGATTTCGGTGCAATCGTACGTCTTTCCATTCCACGTAGTATTGCGTGTTATTATTAATGGCAGCGATAAACCGTAGAGCGACGTTTACATTGATGCTCGGCAATTGCAATTGTTTCGAGTTCTTCGATTGACTGGAGATAGCGGACGATACGAATGTACCGATAAAACGGAAAGATGGGATTCGCTAATTTTATCCGCTATCTTTGTGCAATAGGTTAATTCGAGCAGCTTTATTTACCGTTTCTCGTGATTTTTCGTTAAATCCTTATCGAATAATAAATACGAAACGTCGCATCCAGCCGATTATAAATAATTGATCGCTCGAATCTAAATGAAAGATCAGTTCCGTATCGTGACAACGCGACGTGTTAAATCATTTTGCAGTATAAAAAAAAATAAATGCCGCGGTACTAAAATATTCGGCGCGCATTAGTGAAGCGTAAATTTAAGCGACTCCTTGACGATCGATCTGACTATTAATATTTCCATCAATAAATTTGACGGAGGCTTATCGAAGCGAATATTGGTCGTTTGACACTTAAGGAACTTTTGATTGAAGCGTATTGACGGGCGTGATTGGTGCAACGTATAGAACGTCTAGAAGCGTTTTTGTCAATATTTCCGTCAGTCACTAGTCAGAGAGCATGGCGGAAGAACCCATGAGCGGGATTTCATAATCATAATGATCAGTTTATATCGCAATTATTCAGAGTTATGGCAAATAAAATCAAAACATTATTTTAAACGGTATAAAAAAAAAAAAAAAAAAAAAAAAAACTCTTGCACTTGAACAAATCGTACACGTCAACAGCGGAAACCAGATTCCGATGTAGATAAATTAAAACAAAAAACTAATAATCCAGTATCGAATGATTATTGATGAATGAACTGACGGGCAGATCGAAGCACATTTGACATGCGCTTCAACGAAAGGCCATCAATGTATAATAATTGGTAATATTATTTATCGTCTGGGGACCGCTTAAGAACGTAAGATTGCACGGATTGAAAATAAATAAACGAAACGATAATGAGGACGGAGATGAGGAAACGAAGGTTGGGGAGATAAAGAAGAAATTCGAAATATATCTTACCGTGGTGTGCGTATACTCGTAGCCGTCCGGATTGAAAACCGGAAAGACGTACCAATCGTAAGACTCCGCCATGTATCTGACGCGAGGATCGTCGCTAAGTATCAGTTCGTTGAGTACGTACGTTACGACGGCAGGTGATATCCATTCCCTGGCGTGTATCCCACCTTCGATGAACACACCCGGGTTTCCCTCCTTGAAACTTAATTTAACACCCCTTATGCTTCTACCTTCGTAACTGCTCCCACCGACCAAGGGTTTCACGATCTCTGGGTGTTGGGTCACCAGAGAATCCAGCCAACGATAGATCTTGAAGAAATAAGGAAGAAATAATTACGTTGGCGAGTAACTAAAAAAAAAAAAAAAATTTCTGTTTGGTTCGATTTCTCAGCTGTTTCAAAACTAAATCGGCATGCAGATTTCAAAACTGTTTTTGGTTTTCTTCTATCGCGTCAAGCTTTTTCTCTACGGCTTTTCTTAATATGACTACTCTCCGCTAGGTGAAAGAAATTTGCCCAAATTCAAGTGAGCATAATTTTGGAAAAAATGGTCATATCTGAAAGACTTTTTTTCATTGTAAAGGGTGAAGTCTGTACCTTAAAGGAGCATCGTCCGATTTTAAATTTAGCCTCCCCCTTTCATGCACATCTTGTATGGATTTTTGAGAAAGAGAGGGTATCCTGTAGCTTAAAAAGTTGGCGCGATACATAAAAACTGGGGTCATTTCTGGATTTAGATGTCAAAAATTAGTCAAAGACAAGGGTCAGATCTAACACCTAACAATAAGTCAACGAAATTTGTGTCGCCCTGTCTTATAAGTTGTTCTACAAGAACACGATAATATTCACGAGCAATGTATTTATAAAATTGATCGCCAGGACTTATTCTCCACGCTTTTCGACATCTACTTGGCCGACAATAAAAATTTGTTATCCGACAGCACAACGAGCTCGTACGATGCAAACACCTTTTCATCGCGTTGAATAACAGTGCCGTCGCGAGGATTTAATCACAGTGAAAAATTGTCTAAATCCGTTGCCGATGATCGAGCCGTCCTCGTAGTCCTAAGTCCTAAATTTTTAAATATCCGATGAGTCCTTACCACGTCCAATCGATGATAACCAAGCCAGTCCAAGTTGCCCCGTAAATTGGCACGGGGATTCTCGTCGTCGATGTACTTCTGCACGTCGTCCATCATCAATTCGTGATCGAGATTCGTCTTATTGACGGCACTCATGAACTCGGGCAATTTTGACGAGGAAATCATGACGTTGGTAGTTTCGTTGATCCTCGGTGGTAGCCAGAACGTGATACCGTCGGTGTTCTGCATATCCTGGAGCAGCTCGAGACCGGTAGCGTCGGGCACGAAAACCTTGTAAAGCCTGTGGCCATCGAATCGCACCTTCTCGGCGATACAAATCGCACCGAGAATAATAAAGAGGAAACGGGAGAAAACGGTATTCATCCTGATAAACGTGATGGACGAAAACTCGAGGAACGACGTCTGTCGCCGTGAGACCTTTGCAGCAGCTTACGTGTTTTCCGACATATCGCGGGACGTATCCCGTTAAAAAATTAAAAGATCCGAAAGCTTTCCGAAACGCTTCGTACACTCGAATATGCCCGATGACGAAGTTATAGTTGAAAATTCACCGAACTCTCTCTCTCTCAACGTCGATCGGACCGTCCGGCAGGATCGACCGCTTGCCGCGTCCAAGGTTTTTTTCTACTAAGAAAGCGCGGCTTTCGCCGTGGCGAGATCAAACCGGAAATCGATCGATGCCGGTTGGTTCTAACCTTCTAACTGGTTCTTCCTAAATCGACGTCGCGGTCTCGGGATGCAACGAAGGTATGCGCCCGAGGTGAATCCTTCCGAGAGTTTATATACGCCCCGAGTAACCGGAGGAGGTAAAAATATCCCGTACGTGAGATAAGTGTAAAAGAACGATACGGGAGGGGCATTTGCATGCAGGATGGGCAATGGGAATTCTCGCGAGGTTACGAGCAAGTTACAGCCATGGTCGAAGACCTCGACGAGGGTATCGTACGAAAATTGTCGATGAGGCTTCACGGACCCCCTCGACATCCGAGGAAGATCGTCTTTTCCCTGGGTAAAAAGAATTCCTGTATCTTCAAATATGTTTGCACGCGGAAGAAATTTCAATCCTGCGTTCCAACGAAAACGTTCATCAACGCGAATCATTTTATGTTAACCCTGCGGAATGCCAACCCCGTCTACTATGCCCGCGAGGGTTACAATTTATCTTGGAATTTTCACGAAATTAGCGGCATTCATTTTCCTCGGGTGAATTTTCGTAGAATGGATATAGACAGGATAGAATGGATATAGAGCGGATAGAATGGATATAGACAGGATAGAATGGATATTGAGCGGATAGAATGGATATAGACAGGATAGAATGGATATAGAGTGGATAGAATGGATATAGAGGGGATAGAATGGATATAGACAGGATAGAATGGATATTGTTCAGGAATCTGCGTTTTCGACTTTAGGTTCAAATCGCGCTCGCTTCCACCGGAGGCAGTTTAGAATCACGCGAACATTCCTCTAGAACGTTCTGGAATGCCCGAAAACGTCATATGACTTTCGGTCTGTCCATGCCGTGGGGGAACAGATCTACTTTAGGGTCATCGCCGAATTTCTACCTTTTTTTTACGTTAATAAGTGTATTTCGGGTCGCTGATCACGAATCCACAAACAGAAAGCACTGTCTTCTCGCTTACCTAGTTGCGCGCACATCACACGTACGCACATATAGTTACGTACGCACACATCAGAAAGAATTTCTGAAGCATGCAAGCACCAGCGATTTCTTATAAAATACTTTTCGATGGTGTAGAAATTATTTATAAAGCAAGCAAGTATCCTTATAAAATACTTTTGGATGGCGTAGAAATTATTGCTAAAGCAAGCAAGTATCCTTATTCAAAATACTTTTGGATGGCGTAGAAATTATTTCTAAAGCAAGCAAGTATCTTTTGATGGCTTATGAAACCACCGAAGACCCATTGTCCATCGACGCGATGTCATATTTTCCTCTGTGATATTTTCATCGTTCAAATTTGTATTCATCTATTTCGACTACTTTTCCAGACCCTGTAGTTTATAAAAAAAGTCTTTATTGTTCGTATGACGGTAGAAGAGCCGAAAAGACCCAGAGAGATAGAAACGAAGAAAAAGTACGAGAGATATATAATCGTTACCCGGGTACAAAGGTATGTGTGTGTACGTAGGTGTATGCCCACGTGTGAATCGCGCGCAAGTAGGTAAGCGAGAAGATAGTGTCTTTCGCAGTGCCGGAGCCACAAGATGGGGGCGCCCTACCTGTAATTCTCCACACTTTGAGTGCTTATGTCTCCGGAACTAAAACCGAGCAGAAGATTCTGTTTGTGGATTCGTGATCAGCGACCCGAAATACACTTATTCACGTAAAAAAAAGGTAGAAATTCGGCGATGACCTTAAAGTAGATATATGCCGAATTTGAATTTTGTTGACTTTGCACTTGTTGACTTTATACAAATAATGTAGAAGGTAACTGGGCCCATAACCCATATATTGTATATTTGACTGAAATAAAGTACTTGTGTGAATAAATATTTGAATGATACTTTTGATACGCAGTGAAGGGATGTCTCTTGAGGAATGAAAGAAACGAAGAGTAATTTTGATAAAATTTGAATATAAGTGAAATGAAAATCGTTCATTTTATTCGTTCTAGTAAAGGATATAATCGATAGAGTTTTGCAACTACTAAGATGATATTAATGAAGCGTGAATCTATCCAGATTACAGACTGGCGACGAGTATAAAGTAATTTTGTAAGTGTAGTTTATTTGAAATCTTGGCTTCTCCCTCCACAGAAATATGTATATCTTTCTTTTATCAGACCAGGCCAGAAAATTGCTTAACGTATTTACGATCGAAGAACCCCCTTTAATCAAACAATAACAAACATAACAAACGTTTTCTTTGCTCTTTGACCGTAGCATGTGCGGACGCATGTGTGTACTTTCGTACGCACACTTAGTAATTACAAAGAACTATATCTTTCGTTTTATGTTGCAGAATTGTTGATTATGAAATCCAGCTTGATTTTAGCGGGTCATCGCAAGAGCGACATGGTGAAATCTTTTTTTGTTAAAGACAATGGGAATTTCCGTTAAAAATGTGAAAGATAGAATCTAAAACTAGATCGGCAGCAGAAAATGAGAGTCAGTAGACCCTCTTTTTGGGTGAAACTAATCGAATGAAAAATATATTTCTGAACAACGTTAACCTGCTGCACTTTGTTTACGGCAGAGTGAAAGAGCCCGTCTGTCAATGTAAGATCTGTGATTATATGTATAAAGTTTGCATCGAGGATATAAACGATCGTAGGTATAAACGCCTCTGCACACATGGTCGTAATGAGCCATAATGTCACCCTGCCGTAAACCCATTGGCAAGGTTACAAATAGTCTTCTGTGTCGCATGACCAGGTCGGCGCATCCTTCTCCGTAAACTTGAGCGTAGTATAATTTTGAGAGGTTTTACTCGAATGACTCTAGTAGCCAGATGTTTTATTGCCTATCACGTCGAGCGGAGCAAAAAGGTCGCTATTGTGTCGAGAAGCCTTGGAAGGATTTAAGAAAATGTGCATGTTTTCGGCCGGGGGAAGAACAAACAGCGAAGAAATGAAAGAAAGAAAGAAAGAAATTTGTTGAAAATAGTTTTTTAAAAATAAACAAAAAATTTCAAAAATGAAGCATACCCTCAGTAATGTAAGTCTCCGTAGACCTAACTCATACTATTTAAATGGTTAATAGTTTTGTTTTACGTGGTAGTAAAGGAATAATTCTGTCTTTTTTATTCATGTGGCAAAAGCCATTGTCATACGATTATTTTTTAGTAAGAAAATGAAACATATAATGCAAACATAACGAATTGAGGACAAAAAAGTCCGTACAGGAACATAAAAGGAAACAGAAATATAGAATAATGTAATTTTCTCTTTTTTTCCGCAACGTTAATAAGCAGTAGGACCACCTTTAGCTTTATGTATGGTAAACATTCGTTTTTGCATACTGTTAATTAATTTTTCTGTCACATCACTCGTAATACTATTCCATTCTAGTAATATCGCATTTTTGAGTTCTGTTTTGTTTTTAATGTTATGTTTTTTAACTCGACGTGCGGTATGCTTCGGCTCATTATCCTGCTGAAAAATAAATCTCCGATCCAGTCGCAATTTTCTTGCACTGTGGTCCAAAAAAATCCTTAAAAATATTCGAATACACATCTTGGTCCATAATGTTGTCGACGAATACCAAGTTTCCTGTACCTGCAGCATTCATGCAACGGTTGCACAGAGATTTTGACATTCCATTTCTTTATTTTTGTTCCTCCAAACATTTGCACGTCCATCTGACCCAAAGAAAGACATTGAATGGACATTCATCGCTAAATATTATTGAATTCCAAAACTCTGTTGGCTCGTGCATGTGGGCTTTGGCAAAGTCCATACGCTTCTGCTTATTTATTTTGCTGATAAAGGGCTTTCTTGTTGCTGTAGGAGCATTATCCCCTGACTTTTTTAATACATTATATATAGTTTGAGGAACAAGCTATAATAATTGTCAATGATATTTGCAAGTTTGGGAGCAGTTGTTTTTGGTTGACTGCGTATAAGTTAAAAAATTGCACGTTCAGGATGGTGTTGTAACTTTGTTGGACGACAAGAAAAGGGTACGTTTGGGATTTTGAACAGAATTTGTTTGATGATATTTGTTAATAATATATTGAACCGTAGAATGATATTTCTTAACTATTCCTGTAATTACTCTTAAGGATTTTCCATCCTTTTGCAGTTTTATAGTCAGTTTGCAAATTGTAACCGGTATCTCCATTTCTGTACGTTATTATGAATTTGTTCTGTTTTCTGCTTGATAATAGGAAACTGAAGGTAGGTATGACCTCGATGAATCATAATATGGCACGAGTTTCTGAATATGTTTATTGACAACAAGAAGTTTGATGATAATGTACTGAAACATATTTGCCATATCTGTTTAATTTGTATTAAAGATTTGAGTATAGCAAAAGTAATTATAGGATTTCCATGAGTGCACGTATACGAGTTAATGGAAGCATGCACTTTCAAATGATACATAAAAAATGTTGATATCAAGTATACTTTTTTAGTTATACATAGTTGAAGTTGAAATATGGTATTGTACGGAGACTTTTTGACCGAGTGTATACATTATCATATATATATTATATGTGTTATATATGTATACATAGATATACATTATTTCTAACGTATATATATATATAAATAATATAATATCCATATTATAGCCTGCAAATGACCATAAATATAAATAAAAACAACGGTATGAAACTCAGCAAATCCACGAATTTGATGGACGTATAAGGTGAAAATATCGTTGGGAAGAGATGAGAGGATTTTCTTACGGAGACACGATGGTGACGGACGTACCGGTATGGACGTACAGAGGAATATTCTTTTACGGTACCACCGGCCAAAAGTACGGTTACGGTGACGGCTATGTGGGAATGATTTTCGACGTATTGTGACGGGTGTGCCGGTACGGACGCATGCTGGACAAGTGGGAACAGCACCATTTAAACCCAACAGAGGATTATTTTTTTGTTAACAATCAGAATCAACATAAGCACATAGAAGATCTGTAATCTCCTCGTATAAAAGTAAATTTAATATTAACTGCTGATCGTTTAAGATATCTAAGTACTCTTTTTAAACATTGGCAAAGTTCGTTGTTATTTTAATTTAAATATAGACGGAAAATATTAACAGCTGTACTTAAATCAGGTCGATAAGACAAGATGACGTAGATTAAACATCCTATAAGATTTGGAGAAGGAGCATCATGTTTCTCATCAGAGTTGAAAGTTATATAGTTTAATTTAGTTTCCAGAGGAGTACTGAGAGATTTCCATTCTGTCATATTGAATTGACTGAAAATATTTTTAATATATGCACTTTGGTCCATAGTTATTCTGTCATTCCTGCTTTGAAGTTTTATTTCTAAGAAAAGTTTGATATCTCTTAAATAAAGTATAGGAAATTGATTGATGAAGTAATTTTGAAAGCTATCGATTACTTGAATATTTTCAGTAGCAATTCCAAGATGATGTACATAAAGCACTATGTAAATATTAGTTGATATGTCTCGTTTGTCTGAAATGTAAATACATCTGTCAAGAGATGAATTTGGAAAACCTTTATCTTTAAGAGGGTGTTGAAAAAGTTGGAAGCAGCATCTCGCTGCCCGTTTCAAAGCATATAAGGAGTGGTTTAATCGGCAGACTGGATCATATCCACTTTTAACTGGTGTATTATTTAAATTGTATCATCTCTATCTTTAATCTGTTGAAAGGAGGTTGTAATTTGAGAAATGAAAGATTGAGCACAGAAAAGATATTGATCTGGGATATAATGTTGATTCTAAGAAATTGGTAAATGGTGTTTAATCCGATCAGTCGTTAGCTGGGGAGATATTATTTGTGTTAGAATTTGTCTGAGATGAAGATTGTAGATCTGTTTGACTTGCAGATTAATTTATTTAATCTGATTTATGACTATCAGATTTATGAAACGTTAGTGATTTTGACTGCATGTCAGATGAATCAGTTTGAGAGTGTAGGATTGTAGGCCTGTAATTGAAGTAATGAAACTCATCAACTATTAGTATTGTAAGAATTGTAAAGTTAGCAGCTCCAACATCCTAGAGTTTATATTTGAAGTAATAAAGAAACACAGTTTATTCTTGAAATGTTGATTTTCTAGTTTTCTTATGTATATAAACTGTGGAAGGAAAAAGTAAAAAATAGTTAAATTGAGGCTTTTTGTTATGGCATAATTGATATGGTGTTTTTGATTGGTTTAAAGCGTTAGTTGGTGTGAAATGAATGAGGAACGTAGCAGTAAGGACCGCTTCACCCCAGAAATACTTTTCTAAAGAAGCCCCGGCTATGATTGCAGGAGCTTTTTCAGTTGTGGTTCTTAGCATGCGTTCCGCTACACCATTTAATTGTGGGGTTGGTGTAACTGTTAGGTGATAACTAATACCTTTCTCAAGACAATAATGGTTGATATCTTTGTAGAAATATTCCCCGCCATTATCAGAATTTAGATTTGGAATTTTGAAATGAAAATGTGGTTGACACTTTGCAACATAGTCCCGAAAGACTAAAAAGACATCTGATTTCTACGCAATCAGATAACTAAGACAATAATGAGTGTATGGATCTATAAAAAGTACAAAATAATTGTTATTATTTATCGTGGAAGGAGTGATTGGAGCACAAACATCTGTAGGAATAATATAAATAATGGTGGTTTTCTATGACTTTTATCTTTTGCTTTTCTAAATGGAAATCGTAGTTGTTTGCCATTTATACAAGCTTGAGAGAATTTGTCATAAAGTTTAATCTATTAATTTTGCTTTATATCCTTTTACATTTGTTTTCGTTTTAATTGTAAAAGTTTATTTTTTCAAGTATGACGTAACGTTTGATGCCATAATTCATAACTCTCTTTTCCAATATGAACTGTTTGTACAATCGAATTTGTTTGATGAATGTCAAGTGTAAATTAAATTGCAGTGAAGTTATTTACAGGCTTAGCTGTCATGATAACTTTAGCACTTTGACTTATCGGAACACACCCTTTTTATGAAATCTAATTGACATTCCAGCCTCGTGCATTTTTGGAACGGATAAGAGATTATACTGTATATCTTGGCAATAATACACGTTGTCTATGGTCACTATGGAATAGCCAAGTTTGTAGTTAGATGTATCGTGCCGTATTATGCCTGTATTAATTTAGTTTGTATTTTGATTTTGGTGTCCCCTATTTTGATAATAAGAATGTTTGTTGATACGACCCTTTCTTCCACAGTGGTAAGATTTGATGATAGACAGTGATCTATTTGGTTTGTAGTAGCGCAGTTTGTGTAGTCGTTGATAATTTGTCTTTGTTGCTCTGAGAGTTTGAAAATGTGTCTTTTTATCAATATTATATGTATGTATATGCAGTACCTTCCCACTTGTATCTCGACATTAGTTTCTGAATTTGATTTAAGGATGAAGAAGCGTTGTTTTTAGAATAGAAATGCAAGTAAAATGATGTTGTGCCAATGTTTGAATGGCGGTTATTACACCATGATAAGATGCAGGTAAAGTGAATAATAAATGCGATACTTGATCAGTTTGATTTAGTTTTGCAGCCGGTGATAATAATTCCGAAATGAAGTGATAAAAAAAGGGAAAATGTTTGATTAATAAAATATGAGGTTGGAATTTAAAAGTGAATAATTTTGTTGGCAAAGCTAATTGTGTTGCAGCAATGATTTTACGTTGATAAATAGCATTAAAATGTTGTAAGAGTTGTCTTGCACTATTATTTGTCTGTCGAAAAGTAAGAAAAGAATCTGTAAAATATTGGACGATAATGTTTTTTGTAATTTGTTAAGTTTTTCTCCACTCGTCTGTTAATATTTGTGTAATTTGTGGATGAATAAGTTGAATGATGTTGAGTCGAGTTAATAAAGCACGAATCCGTAATTTCCACACTCTATAATTTTGAGCATGAAAAGCTTTAATCTAATTTGTTATTTGATCTGTTACTCCGTTTCTAGGTTGTTGGTGAATATAAGTGAAATGAAAATGGTTAATTTGACTCGGTCTAGTAAAGGATATAATCGCTAGAGTTTTGCAACTACTAAGATGATTAAAAAAAATGCAACAGTTAGACTCTGATTATATTTTCCGTTAATATTGTAGAGGTGGGTAAATAATTTAGCAAATGTATAATTTTGAGATATATGATTACTACTTGGTCGCATGGTTGAGGTTTAATGAATTAGTTTAATCGAAGGAGTGTAAAATGATGGGAAATAACGGAAAATATAGAATAATGAGAGTAATAGTGAGAGTATAATTTAGTCTAATCTCGTAATGTTCGGGAATCGACAGGAATGACCGTGGTAGTAATGGTTAAAATGATGGAGAGTTGAAAATAATGGTGAAAAGGACGGGTAAGTGACGTAGGACTATTTGTAAGGTATAAAATTAGTTTGGCATCGTTAAGCATTGAATTGAAGGAGAGAGTGTGTAGCGTAGCATGCTGGTTGCAGATGGGTAAGGAAGAATGAAGCGGTGTTTTGCACGGGGTACGTATCCCTGGTGAAGGGGTGGCGGCGCGGTATAGGTAGAGTACTTTCGATTTATTGCTTTATGGTTTTTAAGGGTGAAGCGAAAGTCGACTGCGAGAGAAAGGCGAGAGAGGCAGAGTTAATCTGGGTGTTTTGGTAAAAGTCACGTAGGAGAAATGGTTGAGGGTCTAATTTATAATCCGTATAAAAAGGTGATTGGTAATAATGGGTAGTAGGGTTTTGTAATTTTGTGTGAATAACGGTTAATATTTGTAAGAGCGGCTTATTGTTGGCACGATCCACAGGGGTATGGATAAATGTATTATAAGTTGTGAATAACTGGTAAAACGGAATACACATAGAACGGATTGTTTAATGTTTTGATGATGAGTTTGGGTGAGAATGGTGTTGGTGTTGCATGCACGGTTTGAAGGTGATTAATTTGTGAATAAGTTGTCAGTAGTTGAACGGGTTGAATCGAATATAAGTAGAAGTTAATAGAGGTTGTTGGCGCAATTGCGGAGCGGATATACGTTGCGGAGAAAATTGAGTGGATAGAAGGTAGATAAATGTAAACAAAAAAAATGAAGTTAGTTGAAATGTAGACCTTATAGAAGGTAAAAGAATGAGTAAAATGTCGGAAAGAAAAGAAATTTGATATCAAGTTCGTAATTTGTTTGTTTCGGATTGGTGGAAAGGATTAAGTTATCGTGCGACGGCACAAAAGTACGTCGAAAAAATGTATAAGAAAGATTTATGACACAAGACAGTAGATAAAATTGAAGAGGACGTGGTCGGAAACGTTGTACGACTGTAAGAGAAGATGGCTTAATTATTGTAGAATGTGGATAAAATCGAAGCATCGCATCTCTAAATATTGCTGAAATTTCGAAATGAAATGTGTGACCGAAAACGATAAGACGAAGATTACATGAGACCGTTGAGAGTTACGATGTTGCAAAGGTAGACGTAAAGCATACATTATGAAAAGAAATGGCAAGAAACGTTTAGCTTTTGCGAAAAAAGACGTTAACATGGCAGTGTAATTCTTGTAAAAAGTAGTGTAGATTGATGAAAGTAAATTTGAGTTGCGACAAGTAAATAAAAATAAGAAAGTATGGAGGAAAAGAAAGAAAGAAAGAAAGCGTTTATAACGGCAACAGTTAAATTTGTTGGAGGGTCGTTGATGGTATGGGGGTGGTGTTGTTGATATAGTGGCAATTAATGTAATTATGAATGGCGACAAGTAGATCGATATATTAAATGAAAATGTATAAGAATGTAATATTGTAAAAATGGGACTCGACAAAGATTTTGTTTTGGTTGAGGATAACGATCCGAAACATAGAGCAAAGAAAAGAAAAAAAAAAAAAAAACTTGTTGAAAGATATAAATATTAACGTACTCGAATGGCCAGCACAGAGGGCAGATTTGAATATAATGTAAAAGTTGTGCAGTGAATTATATTGGAAAGTGGCCCTCGACAAAGGAAATAACAAGATGGTTTGTTTAAAAAATGTAGAATCAGCATTTGAGCAGCATTGAAGCAAAGATTAGGTTGAATAAATAAATAGCTTAATAAATAGTATTCCAGGACGTTTATAAGCAGTTATTGAAGGGAAAGGCGTAAATATAAAATGTTAATGTCACGTTTGAGTATGTGTCCGCTTATTTGTGTCCTTGGAGAATTTGGTAATGTTTTCGTGAAGTATGGTTTGTTTGTGTAAAAGTGTTTTGAATAATTGGTGTTTATGAGAAAATATTGTATGTACCATAAGGATGTATAATAAAGAAAAGTTGAGTACATAATAATAGCATTATTTGTACTAGAGTTTATTTAAAGCCATTTGTACCTTTGGTCGAGTAAATTTTGTCCTCAATATGTAAGTATGGGTATGTAAATATGAATTGGTGGCGTCCTTTTGGCGGTATTGTTTGAAAAGTATAAAAATGTAATTTGAATAAAGCAGATTATTGCATAAAATGATGATTTATTTGTATAAATGAAGATAGGAGGTGTTTATTTAGGGAGTGGGCCAAGTCCATTAATGGTTGAAAGGAAGATATTTATATTTGGTAATGTCGGAAGGCAGTGATGAATGAATTAGTATTGAAGAAGTTGACGATAGTTTTTGTATAATTGCATTTGTTGAATAAAATGGAAGGACACGTTTGAGGTATTAGGATCTATAGGATCTGAAGATGATAATCTCCGCCAAATCCCTTTGACGGAGGGAAAATGTATATATAAATAGTAGAGTAAATAGTTTTGTACTGAATGTTTGTATAAAATGTTTTAAATGTAGTAAATGATGTTGTGTTTTTTGGTTGAAGCGTTGTAAAGATATGTAAAATAAAGTGAGTATTGTTTTAGTGAATTTGAAGCATGTTAATGATGGAATAGTTAATTGTTATATGGTTTACAGGAAGAAGATTAAGAATATGTGTGTTGCGAGATGGCGAGGGAAATGTCTAACGGATCTGGGAGCGGTTAAATAACCAGCAGCACTGTAGGTTTTGATTGAATGACAGTCGGTTTATTAAAATGAAATGTATTATTCGAGATGTCTGTTAAGGTTGACGCTGTGAAATGTCCGAAATGAAGTGCGTTGGCACGAGGTTTTTTCGCCACCGATCGAGGACCACCACGTGGAGCTTGCAACCGTTGTAGTTATTATATTAATAAATTGTAGGATGATTATATTCCAACTAGTTGGACGGTTAAGATGACTGTACGCAATAATGTCTATTTAAAAGAGTATTAGATTTTGAGAAAGAGAGATGACTAGAATGAGTGTTGAAAGTCACTCGACCGAAGGAAGCGACGTTATTGTAAGGACAGTAACGATATATGTATTTAACGACTTAATTTGTTATTGAGTAATTTGAAGACGCTTTGTTTGTTATTCGCGTATACAAGACGCATGCGGTAAAACTAGTGGGTTTTATCCATATTAATCGCAAAGAATATGAATAAAGAAGCTATACATTTAAGAATTTGGTAATGTTACACGATCTTACAAGATACTTTTAAAGATAATACTTATAAGTAGAGAATATGATGGGGTTGTTATGGTAATTTGGCAATATCTGGTTGTTACTTGTTAGTAAGAAGATTCCATAGATAGTTGGTAAGAAAAGGCATATTGTGGAGTTAGTAATTGGTATTATTTGAATAGGAAGTATAAAAATGTTGGAGGTTTAGATATAGAGTTGAGCAGTAGGAGTGATTAGTATGTTGTAGATGTATTGAAAATTGCATTGAAAGAAAGAGAGAGCGTTAAATTTCTGAATGTAGTTGTATACATGTAGTTGGGTCAGTTTGAAAAGTAAAAAAGTGGTGATATTCTGAATAATATAATTGAAGGAAGTATTTTAGATGTAATTGAATTAAGATTAAATAGGGTAACGGTTGAGAATATCGTAGGAATGAAAATATTAGATTGGAATGGTTTAAGGACACAGCGGTAGGTACCCTACGGAGGTATAAGTATGAAAGTCCTTATGTAAGTAATTGCATAGAGCAGTGCGCATAGTTTTGTGATGGTTTGATCAGGCGGTGGAATCCAGTTGTGTTATCTGCAAAAAAAAAAAGGTAAAAAGAAATGAGTGGTGAGGTAGTTGTTAAAGAATTATAATATGAATCTGAAGGATTCTAAATGGTTAAAGAATGGCAATGAATGTACATATATATGGTTGCAAGATGATTATAATAGTTTAAGTTAATCTAGTGAAATGATTATAAGAAAGTGTGTAATATTTCGAATTGGTAGAATGAACGTATGTAAAAAAGAATAAGGTAGATCTTACCTGGAGAATGGATGGATGTGAAAGTTTGTAGCGTGAATACTGTAGATTCGATGGAAGCAGCGATTTCTAGTTGTAGGAAACGATACATGTACATAATTGTTTGTGTATAAGACAAGCACATTAATGAATAAAGTAGCATTGGTGTAATACGGAGCATTGGCAGTGTTGTTTCTTTTGTTGTGTATTCCAAGACTAGCATCCATGGGTAATGGTATACGGTGTGATATCGATGGGAGGTCTAAAGAAAGAAAGAAAGAAAAAAAAGCAGTATTAAGTTAGTGATAAGATTAGTATAGGTAATATTTATTAGATCTCTAGACTCGCCCTTAGAAGTTGAATGAGCAGTTTCTCGCGTTCGCCTTGGTGTCACAGAGTCCAAGATCCAAACTCCTAGTCCTTCTCGTCTCGTCTTCTAGTTTGGAGCAAAACATGTTATTCATAATCCTTTTTCCATCCTTTTTGATAGATAATAGTTTTGGTTAAAGTTACCCATCCTGTCCGTGTTCATAATTGATTTGACATCTGAAGATTTGATTAGAAAGTCGTAAGCAGAACATGGTCTGGGTCTGAAAGCATCTACATCTGAAAGTGTTTTCTCCAAAGGTAGAATTTCCATTGGAAGGCGGGTTCCTAGTTTGAATAAATAATACATATAGATAATTGTTTGTATGTAAGAGAAGCGCATTGAAGGATAAAGTAGCAGCATTGGTATAATACGTACCAGTGTTGCAGTGGCAGTGTTGTTTCTTTTTTCTGGGTATTCCAAGAGTGGCGTAGGAGCAAATCCTCTATGGCGACATAGCGAAGAAGGTTCTAAAGAAAGAAATATAAAAATGTAGTATTAACTGGTATAATATAGTATTTGTATTTGCATATGGTATAAAGATGGAAGTAGAAAGATTACCTGGTAGATCGAGCATGTTGGCACTGGTGTATTTGGTAGCAAATGATTGGACAGGTATGATTATTCCTGTGGCACGTCACATATTTATCAGTTGTTAATGGGCTTTATCCGCTGTATCAGGATGTTGTACTCGTGTCAAAAAGCAATTTGTCTTTGGGTGGGAATGTGTAAAAGAAAAGTCCTGTGTTGGTCCATGGTAGTTTAGTGCAGCGGCAGATTGAAAGAGCCCCATGGGTTTCCTGTAAATAAAGTTGTTGAGTTAATTTCTATGAGAGAGGCAGCCGGGTGTTGTAAGTAAAGTATAAATGAAATGGAATTGAATGATAGAGGGACAAGGATTTAGTAAAGTTTGAGAGAAAATGCAAAGATATAAGGAAACATTTTAGTTGGTAGGTCTAATTGTAGTTGAAAATTGTAATTAGTAAAGTGGGTTACTAAGGTAAGATTCAAGAGTTGCATAAAATGTAGTAGATGGTAAATAAAGTTTGTGAGCAGTTGCATATTTATTTGGTGAAGTACGTTGAAAAGAAGTGATATCGGAGACTATTATAGAGACATAAGAAGACGTAAAGCGTAGTAAATGGTGATTGAGAGTATTGTATGGAACTTTTTAAGGGTAAAAAAAAAAAATAATAATAATAAAAAATGTAAGACGAAGGAAAAGTTGTGTAGGTTTAAGGGAAACTATGATGTATGGGAAAGGATGTAGAAAGGACGGGGAGTAAGGTGTTTTGGTGTGAAATGAAAGAGGAAGGTATGAATTTGGACGTCGATCCAGAGGGGTTAGTAAGATTTTGGCAGGGTATAAAAATAAGTACGACTAGGTAGGACTAAGTTACGATTAGAAGAGAGAAGGAGGTCGGAACATTAGACTAGGTTGACGGGGTTTGAATGAAATAAGAATGTTTGAAGATGACATGATAAAAATGACGAGTACTTACAGAAAGCGACGAAGATTGCATATTTTGTGCGGGTTGGAAGGCAGGAACGATGTTTGTTGTTGGCACAGCAGAATTTAGTTGGCACAGCACAATTTAGTCGCGGTTATAGGCACTCGTAGGTTATACACTTCACAGGACGCGACGGAACAGAGGTTTTGAACTATGGATGTTGTAGTAATATCGCAGCATTGATACTCGGTAAATACCGAATGTTTCACACAGATTTTTCCCGAAAATTACGATGTTAAAGGCGTTTTTAATGGTATAAAGCGACGTAGATAGGTAAAATTCACGGATAGTTGACGGTCGGAAGAATCGTGCACTTGGTATTTCGAGGGTGGGGAGAGAAGCGAGGTGGGAGTTGGTCTCGGAGAGTGTAAGAATCGGAGGCTTCCTATTGGTGGTTGGTATGCCGAGTGGGGAGGAATGCGTGGTGGGAAGGAATGGCGGGTGGTCGCCGGTCGAGAGCGGGGACGAGTAACATTTAAGTGCGTACTTCGGAGCGACCAGCTCCAGTGAGCGACCAGCGAACACCGTTCCAGCGAACACCGGCTCCAGCAAACACCGACATTGAGGTCACCGACATTGAGGGTCCGACATTGACGGGGTCCGACATTGACGGGATCCGACTTTGACGGGATCGACTTTGACGAGGATCGACTTTGGCAGGATCCGACTGTGGCAGCATCCGATTGCGGCAGGATCCGACTGCGGCAGCATCCGACTTGGCAGCATCCGACTGTGGCAGCATCCGATTGCGGCAGGATCCGACTGCGGCAGCATCCGACTTGGCAGCATCCGACTTGGCAGGATCCGACTGTGGCAGCATCCGACTGTGGCAGCATCCGACTTGGCAGGATCCGACTTGGAAAGGACCGACTTGGCAGGATCCGACTGGGCAACATCCGACTTTGGGCAGGATCCGACTTGTACGTCCCGACTTAGACGGCGCGGCGTGACGTGGGGTGTGATGTGGGATGTGGGATTTTGGATGTGGGACGTGGAAGAGGACGCGAAGACGATCGACGCGAGGACGCGTCGACGATCGACGCGAGGACGCGTCGACGATGGACGCGAAGACGCGTCGACGATGGACGCGTCGACGATCGACGCGAAGACGCGTCGACGATGGACCGTAGCGAGTACGGAGACAGGTATTTTATTTTACTTTATTTATTTTATTTTTATTTCCGTACGGTCCGTGTCAGTACACGTACCGTGTACTGACCGGACGATTGGTTTTTATTTTCATTTAACGGACCGCACGGACATGAAAATAAAATCAATTAAACTGAAAAAAAACCAAATTAAATTAAATAAAAAGGACGTCCGGTCAGTACACGATACGTGTACTACGTACACGAAGTGTACGTAGTACACGTACCGTGTACTGACACGGACCACACTGGAATAAAAATGAAACAAATAAAGTAAAATAAAATTTTTATTTTTCTTCCTTTTATTTCAATTTATTTTGAGTTTATTTCGTTATATTTTTATGTTCGTGCGGTCCGTGTCAGTACACGTACCGTGTACTGACCGGACGTTCTTGTTATTTTACTCTATTCCACGTTTTTTTTCTAAGTTTTTTTTTTTTTTTTTTTTTTCTTGTCCGTGTCCGGACACGTACCGTGTCCAAACCGGACCCCCTCGTTATTTTACGCTATTCCAGGTTTTACTTTTTTTTATTTTTTTCATTCAACTTTTTCCCCGTTTTTTTTCTAAGTTTTTTTTTTTTTTTTTTCTTGTCCGTGTCCGGACACGTGCCGTGTCCAAACCGGACCTCCTCGTTATTTTACGCTATTCCAGGTTTTGCTTTTTTTTTTTTTTTTTTCACTCAACTGTTTTCCCGTTTTTCTTCTAAGTTTTTTTTTTTTTTTTTTTTTATTGTCCGTGTCCGGACACGTACCGTGTCCAAACCGGACCCCCTCGTTATTTTACGCTATTCCAGGTTTTACTTTTTTTTTTTTTTTTTCACTCAACTTTTTCCCCGTTTTTTTCTGTTTTTTTTTTTTTTTTTTTCTTGTCCGTGTCCGGACACGTACCGTGTCCAAACCGGACCCCCTCGTTATTTTACGCTATTCCAGGTTTTGCTTTTTTTTTTTTTTTCACTCAACTTTTTCCCCGTTTTTTTCTAAGTTTTTTTTTTTTTTTCTTGTCCGTGTCCGGACACGTGCCGTGTCCAAACCGGACCTCCTCGTTATTTTACGCTATTCCAGGTTTTGCTTTTTTTTTTTTTTTCACTCAACTTTTTCCCCGTTTTTTTTCTAAGTTTTTTTTTTTTTTTTTTTTTTCTTGTCCGTGTCCGGACACGTGCCGTGTCCAAACCGGACCTCCTCGTTATTTTACGCTATTCCAGGTTTTACTTTTTTTTTTTTTTTTTCACTCAACTTTTTCCCCTTTTTTTTTTTTATTTTTTTTTTTTTTTTTTTTTTTTTTTTTTTTCTTGTCCGTGTCCGGACACGTACCGTGTCCAAACCGGACCCCCTCGTTATTTTACGCTATTCCAGGTTTTACTTTTTTTTTTTTTTTTTTTCACTCAACTTTTTCCCCGTTTTTCTTCTAAGTTTTTTTTTTTTTTTTTTCTTGTCCGTGTCCGGACACGGGCCGTGTCCAAACCGGACCCCCTCGTTATTTTACGCTATTCCAGGTTTTACTTTTTTTTTTTTTTTTCACTCAACTTTTTCCCCGTTTTTTTTCTAAGTTTTTTTTTTTTTTTTTTTTTTTTTTTCTTGTCCGTGCCCGGACACGTACCGTGTCCAAACCGGACCCCCTCGTTATTTTGCGCTATTCCAGGTTTTACTTTTTTTTTTTTTTTTTTCACTCAACTTTTTCCCCGTTTTTCTTCTAAGTTTTTTTTTTTTTTTTTTCTTGTCCGTGTCCGGACACGTACCGTGTCCAAACCGGACCCCCTCGTTATTTTGCGCTATTCCAGGTTTTACTTTTTTTTTTTTTTTTTTTCACTCAACTTTTTCCCCGTTTTTCTTCTAAGTTTTTTTTTTTTTTTTTTCTTGTCCGTGTCCGGACACGGGCCGTGTCCAAACCGGACCCCCTCGTTATTTTACGCTATTCCAGGTTTTACTTTTTTTTTTTTTTTTCACTCAACTTTTTCCCCGTTTTTTTTCTAAGTTTTTTTTTTTTTTTTTTTTTTTTTTTTCTTGTCCGTGCCCGGACACGTACCGTGTCCAAACCGGACCCCCTCGTTATTTTGCGCTATTCCAGGTTTTACTTTTTTTTTTTTTTTTTTCACTCAACTTTTTCCCCGTTTTTCTTCTAAGTTTTTTTTTTTTTTTTTTCTTGTCCGTGTCCGGACACGTACCGTGTCCAAACCGGACCCCCTCGTTATTTTGCGCTATTCCAGGTTTTACTTTTTTTTTTTTTTTTTTTCACTCAACTTTTTCCCCGTTTTTCTTCTAAGTTTTTTTTTTTTTTTTTTCTTGTCCGTGTCCGGACACGGGCCGTGTCCAAACCGGACCCCCTCGTTATTTTACGCTATTCCAGGTTTTACTTTTTTTTTTTTTTTTTCACTCAACTTTTTCCCCGTTTTTATTCTAAGTTTTTTTTTTTTTTTTTTTTTTTTTTTTTTTGTCCGTGCCCGGACACGTACCGTGTCCAAACCGGACCCCCTCGTTATTTTGCGCTATTCCAGGTTTTACTTTTTTTTTTTTTTTTTCACTCAACTTTTTCCCCGTTTTTTTTCTAAGTTTTTTTTTTTTTTTTTTTTTTTTTTTCTTGTCCGTGTCCGGACACGTACCGTGTCCAAACCGGACCCCCTCGTTATTTTACGCTATTCCAGGTTTTACTTTTTTTTTTTTTTTCACTCAACTTTTTCCCCGTTTTTTTTCTAAGTATTTTTTTTTTTTTTTTTTTCTTGTCCGTGTCCGGACACGTGCCGTGTCCAAACCGGACCTCCTCGTTATTTTACGCTATTCCAGGTTTTACTTTTTTTTTTTTTTTTTCACTCAACTTTTTCCCCGTTTTTTTTCTAAGTTTTTTTTTTTTTTTTTTTTTTTTTTTTCTTGTCCGTGTCCGGACACGTACCGTGTCCAAACCGGACCCCCTCGTTATTTTGCGCTATTCCAGGTTTTACTTTTTTTTTTTTTTTTTTTCACTCAACTTTTTCCCCGTTTTTCTTCTAAGTTTTTTTTTTTTTTTTTTCTTGTCCGTGTCCGGACACGGGCCGTGTCCAAACCGGACCCCCTCGTTATTTTACGCTATTCCAGGTTTTACTTTTTTTTTTTTTTTTTTTCACTCAACTTTTTCCCCGTTTTTTTTCTAAGTTTTTTTTTTTTATTTTTTTTTTTTTCCAGATCTGGACCGGGGCAGACCCTGACCGGGGCAGACCCGGACTCGGGGCAGACCCCGACCAGGGCAGACCCCGACCAGGGCAGACCCTGACCGGGGCAGACCCTGACCGGGGCAGACCCTGACTCGGGGCAGACCCTGACCGGGGCAGACCCCGACCGGGGCAGACCCTGACTCGGGGCAGACCCCGACCGGGGCAGACCCTGACCGGGGCAGACCCTGACTCGGGGCAGACCCCGACTCGGGGCAGACCCCGACCGGGGCAGACCCTGACTCGGGGCAGACCCCGACTCGGGGCAGACCCCGACCGGGGCAGACCCTGACTCAGGGCAGACCCGGACTCGGGGCAGACCCTGACCGGGGCAGACCCTGACTCGGGGCAGACCCCGACTCGGGGCAGACCCCGACCGGGGCAGACCCTGACTCGGGGCAGACCCCGACTCGGGGCAGACCCCGACCGGGGCAGACCCTGACTCAGGGCAGACCCGGACTCGGGGCAGACCCCGACCGGGGCAGACCCTGACTCGGGGCAGACCCTGACCGGGGCAGACCCCGACCGGGGCAGACCCCGACCGGGGCAGACCCTGACTCAGGGCAGACCCCGACCGGGGCAGACCCTGACCGGGGCAGACCCTGACCGGGGCAGACCCTGACTCAGGGCAGACCCCGACCGGGGCAGACCCTGACTCAGGGCAGACCCCGACCGGGGCAGACCCTGACCGGGGCAGACCCCGACCGGGGCAGACCCTGACTCGGGGCAGACCCTGACCGGGGCAGACCCCGACCGGGGCAGACCCTGACTCGGGGCAGACCCCGACCGGGGCAGACCCTGACCGGGGCAGACCCTGACCGGGGCAGACCCTGACTCGGGGCAGACCCCGACTCGGGGCAGACCCCGACCGGGGCAGACCCTGACTCGGGGCAGACCCCGACTCGGGGCAGACCCCGACCGGGGCAGACCCTGACTCAGGGCAGACCCGGACTCGGGGCAGACCCCGACCGGGGCAGACCCTGACTCGGGGCAGACCCTGACCGGGGCAGACCCCGACCGGGGCAGACCCCGACCGGGGCAGACCCTGACTCAGGGCAGACCCCGACCGGGGCAGACCCTGACCGGGGCAGACCCCGACCGGGGCAGACCCTGACTCGGGGCAGACCCTGACCGGGGCAGACCCCGACCGGGGCAGACCCTGACTCGGGGCAGACCCCGACCGGGGCAGACCCTGACCGGGGCAGACCCTGACTCGGGGCAGACCCCGACTCGGGGCAGACCCCGACCGGGGCAGACCCTGACTCGGGGCAGACCCCGACTCGGGGCAGACCCCGACCGGGGCAGACCCTGACTCGGGGCAGACCCCGACTCGGGGCAGACCCCGACCGGGGCAGACCCTGACTCGGGGCAGACCCCGACCGGGGCAGACCCTGACTCAGGGCAGACCCTGACTCGGGGCAGACCCTGACTCGGGGCAGACCCCGACCGGGGCAGACCCTGACTCGGGGCAGACCCCGACCGGGGCAGACCCTGACTCGGGGCAGACCCCGACCGGGGCAGACCCTGACTCGGGGCAGACCCCGACCGGGGCAGACCCTGACTCGGGGCAGACCCGGACCGGGGCAGACCCTGACTCGGGGCAGACCCCGACCGGGGCAGACCCTGACTCGGGGCAGACCCCGACCGGGGCAGACCCTGACTCGGGGCAGACCCCGACCGGGGCAGACCCTGACTCGGGGCAGACCCCGACCGGGGCAGACCCTGACTCGGGGCAGACCCGGACCGGGGCAGACCCTGACTCGGGGCAGACCCCGACCGGGGCAGACCCTGACTCGGGGCAGACCCTGACTCGGGGCAGACCCCGACCGGGGCAGACCCCGACCGGGGCAGACCCTGACTCGGGGCAGACCCCGACCGGGGCAGACCCCGACCGGGGCAGACCCCGACCGGGGCAGACCCTGACTCGGGGCAGACCCCGGCCGGGGCAGACCCTGACCGGGGCAGACCCTGACTCGGGGCAGACCCCGACCGGGGCAGACCCCGACCGGGGCAGACCCCGACCGGGGCAGACCCCGACCGGGGCAGACCCCGACCGGGGGCCTGAGTCAGGGTCTGGGTCTGGGTCTGGGTCTGGGTCTGGGTCTGGGTCTGGGTCTGGGTCTGGGTCTGGGTCTGGGTCTGGGTCTGGGTCTGGGTCTGGGTCTGGGTCTGGGTCTGGGTCTGGGTCTGGGTCTGGGTCTGGGTCTGGGTCTGGGTCTGGGTCTGGGTCTGGGTCTGGGTCTGGGTCTGGGTCTGGGTCTGGGTCTGGGTCTGGGTCTGGGTCTGGGTCTGGGTCTGGGTCTGGGTCTGGGTCTGGGTCTGGGTCTGGGTCTGGGTCTGGGTCTGGGTCTGGGTCTGGGTCTGGGTCTGGGTCTGGGTCTGGGTCTGGGTCTGGGTCTGGGTCTGGGTCTGGGTCTGGGTCTGGGTCTGGGTCTGGGTCTGGGTCTGGGTCTGGGTCTGGGTCTGGGTCTGGGTCTGGGTCTGGGTCTGGGTCTGGGTCTGGGTCTGGGTCTGGGTCTGGGTCTGGGTCTGGGTCTGGGTCTGGGTCTGGGTCTGGGTCTGGGTCTGGGTCTGGGTCTGGGTCTGGGTCTGGGTCTGGGTCTGGGTCTGGGTCTGGGTCTGGGTCTGGGTCTGGGTCTGGGTCTGGGTCTGGGTCTGGGTCTGGGTCTGGGTCTGGGTCTGGGTCTGGGTCTGGGTCTGGGTCTGGGTCTGGGTCTGGGTCTGGGTCTGGGTCTGGGTCTGGGTCTGGGTCTGGGTCTGGGTCTGGGTCTGGGTCTGGGTCTGGGTCTGGGTCTGGGTCTGGGTCTGGGTCTGGGTCTGGGTCTGGGTCTGGGTCTGGGTCTGGGTCTGGGTCTGGGTCTGGGTCTGGGTCTGGGTCTGGGTCTGGGTCTGGGTCTGGGTCTGGGTCTGGGTCTGGGTCTGGGTCTGGGTCTGGGTCTGGGTCTGGGTCTGGGTCTGGGTCTGGGTCTGGGTCTGGGTCTGGGTCTGGGTCTGGGTCTGGGTCTGGGTCTGGGTCTGGGTCTGGGTCTGGGTCTGGGTCTGGGTCTGGGTCTGGGTCTGGGTCTGGGTCTGGGTCTGGGTCTGGGTCTGGGTCTGGGTCTGGGTCTGGGTCTGGGTCTGGGTCTGGGTCTGGGTCTGGGTCTGGGTCTGGGTCTGGGTCTGGGTCTGGGTCTGGGTCTGGGTCTGGGTCTGGGTCTGGGTCTGGGTCTGGGTCTGGGTCTGGGTCTGGGTCTGGGTCTGGGTCTGGGTCTGGGTCTGGGTCTGGGTCTGGGTCTGGGTCTGGGTCTGGGTCTGGGTCTGGGTCTGGGTCTGGGTCTGGGTCTGGGTCTGGGTCTGGGTCTGGGTCTGGGTCTGGGTCTGGGTCTGGGTCTGGGTCTGGGTCTGGGTCTGGGTCTGGGTCTGGGTCTGGGTCTGGGTCTGGGTCTGGGTCTGGGTCTGGGTCTGGGTCTGGGTCTGGGTCTGGGTCTGGGTCTGGGTCTGGGTCTGGGTCTGGGTCTGGGTCTGGGTCTGGGTCTGGGTCTGGGTCTGGGTCTGGGTCTGGGTCTGGGTCTGGGTCTGGGTCTGGGTCTGGGTCTGGGTCTGGGTCTGGGTCTGGGTCTGGGTCTGGGTCTGGGTCTGGGTCTGGGTCTGGGTCTGGGTCTGGGTCTGGGTCTGGGTCTGGGTCTGGGTCTGGGTCTGGGTCTGGGTCTGGGTCTGGGTCTGGGTCTGGGTCTGGGTCTGGGTCTGGGTCTGGGTCTGGGTCTGGGTCTGGGTCTGGGTCTGGGTCTGGGTCTGGGTCTGGGTCTGGGTCTGGGTCTGGGTCTGGGTCTGGGTCTGGGTCTGGGTCTGGGTCTGGGTCTGGGTCTGGGTCTGGGTCTGGGTCTGGGTCTGGGTCTGGGTCTGGGTCTGGGTCTGGGTCTGGGTCTGGGTCTGGGTCTGGGTCTGGGTCTGGGTCTGGGTCTGGGTCTGGGTCTGGGTCTGGGTCTGGGTCTGGGTCTGGGTCTGGGTCTGGGTCTGGGTCTGGGTCTGGGTCTGGGTCTGGGTCTGGGTCTGGGTCTGGGTCTGGGTCTGGGTCTGGGTCTGGGTCTGGGTCTGGGTCTGGGTCTGGGTCTGGGTCTGGGTCTGGGTCTGGGTCTGGGTCTGGGTCTGGGTCTGGGTCTGGGTCTGGGTCTGGGTCTGGGTCTGGGTCTGGGTCTGGGTCTGGGTCTGGGTCTGGGTCTGGGTCTGGGTCTGGGTCTGGGTCTGGGTCTGGGTCTGGGTCTGGGTCTGGGTCTGGGTCTGGGTCTGGGTCTGGGTCTGGGTCTGGGTCTGGGTCTGGGTCTGGGTCTGGGTCTGGGTCTGGGTCTGGGTCTGGGTCTGGGTCTGGGTCTGGGTCTGGGTCTGGGTCTGGGTCTGGGTCTGGGTCTGGGTCTGGGTCTGGGTCTGGGTCTGGGTCTGGGTCTGGGTCTGGGTCTGGGTCTGGGTCTGGGTCTGGGTCTGGGTCTGGGTCTGGGTCTGGGTCTGGGTCTGGGTCTGGGTCTGGGTCTGGGTCTGGGTCTGGGTCTGGGTCTGGGTCTGGGTCTGGGTCTGGGTCTGGGTCTGGGTCTGGGTCTGGGTCTGGGTCTGGGTCTGGGTCTGGGTCTGGGTCTGGGTCTGGGTCTGGGTCTGGGTCTGGGTCTGGGTCTGGGTCTGGGTCTGGGTCTGGGTCTGGGTCTGGGTCTGGGTCTGGGTCTGGGTCTGGGTCTGGGTCTGGGTCTGGGTCTGGGTCTGGGTCTGGGTCTGGGTCTGGGTCTGGGTCTGGGTCTGGGTCTGGGTCTGGGTCTGGGTCTGGGTCTGGGTCTGGGTCTGGGTCTGGGTCTGGGTCTGGGTCTGGGTCTGGGTCTGGGTCTGGGTCTGGGTCTGGGTCTGGGTCTGGGTCTGGGTCTGGGTCTGGGTCTGGGTCTGGGTCTGGGTCTGGGTCTGGGTCTGGGTCTGGGTCTGGGTCTGGGTCTGGGTCTGGGTCTGGGTCTGGGTCTGGGTCTGGGTCTGGGTCTGGGTCTGGGTCTGGGTCTGGGTCTGGGTCTGGGTCTGGGTCTGGGTCTGGGTCTGGGTCTGGGTCTGGGTCTGGGTCTGGGTCTGGGTCTGGGTCTGGGTCTGGGTCTGGGTCTGGGTCTGGGTCTGGGTCTGGGTCTGGGTCTGGGTCTGGGTCTGGGTCTGGGTCTGGGTCTGGGTCTGGGTGTGGGTCTGGGTCTGGGTCTGGGTCTGGGTCTGGGTCTGGGTCTGGGTCTGGGTCTGGGTCTGGGTCTGGGTCTGGGTCTGGGTCTGGGTCTGGGTCTGGGTCTGGGTCTGGGTCTGGGTCTGGGTCTGGGTCTGGGTCTGGGTCTGGGTCTGGGTCTGGGTCTGGGTCTGGGTCTGGGTCTGGGTCTGGGTCTGGGTCTGGGTCTGGGTCTGGGTCTGGGTCTGGGTCTGGGTCTGGGTCTGGGTCTGGGTCTGGGTCTGGGTCTGGGTCTGGGTCTGGGTCTGGGTCTGGGTCTGGGTCTGGGTCTGGGTCTGGGTCTGGGTCTGGGTCTGGGTCTGGGTCTGGGTCTGGGTCTGGGTCTGGGTCTGGGTCTGGGTCTGGGTCTGGGTCTGGGTCTGGGTCTGGGTCTGGGTCTGGGTCTGGGTCTGGGTCTGGGTCTGGGTCTGGGTCTGGGTCTGGGTCTGGGTCTGGGTCTGGGTCTGGGTCTGGGTCTGGGTCTGGGTCTGGGTCTGGGTCTGGGTCTGGGTCTGGGTCTGGGTCTGGGTCTGGGTCTGGGTCTGGGTCTGGGTCTGGGTCTGGGTCTGGGTCTGGGTCTGGGTCTGGGTCTGGGTCTGGGTCTGGGTCTGGGTCTGGGTCTGGGTCTGGGTCTGGGTCTGGGTCTGGGTCTGGGTCTGGGTCTGGGTCTGGGTCTGGGTCTGGGTCTGGGTCTGGGTCTGGGTCTGGGTCTGGGTCTGGGTCTGGGTCTGGGTCTGGGTCTGGGTCTGGGTCTGGGTCTGGGTCTGGGTCTGGGTCTGGGTCTGGGTCTGGGTCTGGGTCTGGGTCTGGGTCTGGGTCTGGGTCTGGGTCTGGGTCTGGGTCTGGGTCTGGGTCTGGGTCTGGGTCTGGGTCTGGGTCTGGGTCTGGGTCTGGGTCTGGGTCTGGGTCTGGGTCTGGGTCTGGGTCTGGGTCTGGGTCTGGGTCTGGGTCTGGGTCTGGGTCTGGGTCTGGGTCTGGGTCTGGGTCTGGGTCTGGGTCTGGGTCTGGGTCTGGGTCTGGGTCTGGGTCTGGGTCTGGGTCTGGGTCTGGGTCTGGGTCTGGGTCTGGGTCTGGGTCTGGGTCTGGGTCTGGGTCTGGGTCTGGGTCTGGGTCTGGGTCTGGGTCTGGGTCTGGGTCTGGGTCTGGGTCTGGGTCTGGGTCTGGGTCTGGGTCTGGGTCTGGGTCTGGGTCTGGGTCTGGGTCTGGGTCTGGGTCTGGGTCTGGGTCTGGGTCTGGGTCTGGGTCTGGGTCTGGGTCTGGGTCTGGGTCTGGGTCTGGGTCTGGGTCTGGGTCTGGGTCTGGGTCTGGGTCTGGGTCTGGGTCTGGGTCTGGGTCTGGGTCTGGGTCTGGGTCTGGGTCTGGGTCTGGGTCTGGGTCTGGGTCTGGGTCTGGGTCTGGGTCTGGGTCTGGGTCTGGGTCTGGGTCTGGGTCTGGGTCTGGGTCTGGGTCTGGGTCTGGGTCTGGGTCTGGGTCTGGGTCTGGGTCTGGGTCTGGGTCTGGGTCTGGGTCTGGGTCTGGGTCTGGGTCTGGGTCTGGGTCTGGGTCTGGGTCTGGGTCTGGGTCTGGGTCTGGGTCTGGGTCTGGGTCTGGGTCTGGGTCTGGGTCTGGGTCTGGGTCTGGGTCTGGGTCTGGGTCTGGGTCTGGGTCTGGGTCTGGGTCTGGGTCTGGGTCTGGGTCTGGGTCTGGGTCTGGGTCTGGGTCTGGGTCTGGGTCTGGGTCTGGGTCTGGGTCTGGGTCTGGGTCTGGGTCTGGGTCTGGGTCTGGGTCTGGGTCT
>CAKOGF010000001.1:0-29597 GCA_933228935.1 Pemphredon lugubris
AAGCTTGTAAGCTACGTCGTTAACCTGTTTGACAACTTTGTACGACTGATGTGGCAGGGACCCATCTTGCGGGACTGGATGGGCAGCTTGAGGTCCTTTGCGCTCAGGAGTACCTTGTTGCCAGGCTGTAAGGACGCGTGGGTACAATGGTCCTTGTCGGCTTGTGACTTGTAAGAATCCACTGAGGATGCCAAGTTCCTTTTTAGGAAGGACTGGACCTCAGTGATATCCTTGAGCATTGTATCTGCGGCCTGATTAATTCCACCAATGAAACCAGCTATGCACTTTGGATGGAATCCGTAGTTGGCAAAGAAGGGGGAGACCTTGGTGCCAGAGTGCATAGCGTTGTTGTAGGCAAACTGTGCGAGACGCAACCACTTCACCCATTGAGTCTGTTGAGCTGGGACGTAACAGCAGAGATACTGCTCAAGTATCTGGTTGATTCTTTCAGTCTGGCTGTCAGACTGGGGATGGTAACCTGAAGAGCGGCATGGCTTGATGTGCAGGTTGGCAAGGAGATGACTCCAGAACTTGGCGATGAACTGTGGACCTCTGTCAGAGATAATTTCATCTGGGAGACCATGTCGGGAGAATACCTCGCGTACAAACAGGGTGGCTGCACCTTGCGCAGTAATGGTGTCTGAACACGGTAGAAATTCAGCCATCTTGGTGAATCTGTCTACAACAACCATAATGGCATTGAAGCCTTCGGAGATGGGCAGGCCAACAATAAAGTCCACACTTAGTGAACTCCAGGGACGGGCAGCAGGCTGCAAGGGAAGGAGTTTACCTTGTGGTTTCTGGTTCAAGGGCTTGTTCCTTGCGCAATTCAAGCACTGTGCTGTCATTTCCTTTACAACATTGTAGAGGCCTTTCCAGTTGTAATGACGTTCAATTAAATTGACTGTCTTGTGCACCCCTGGATGGCCAGAAAGAACATGCGTGTGAAAAAATTTAGTGATTTTCACCTGTAAATTGCGGTTGGGAACCCAAACCCTCCCCTTGTAGAGCAGGACGTTGTCTTGGATTGTGAATGCCTTGCAGTTGGTACTTCCTTCAAGAGTTGACAGTTCCACACGGAGCCTTGATCCGTACTCAGAGTCCTTCTGCGCCTGAATCACCTGAGCCAATAACTGATTGTCAGTTGATACAATCGTCAAGAACAGCTCCTTGGGCAACATTGTGGCGGTGTTGAAGGTCTTGAGTTCCTTGTCTGAGTAGACGTAGCCAGGGTCTCTGCTGAGAGCGTCCGGAAGGAAGTTGATATTTCCAGCTTTGTAAGATATCTTGAAGTCAAACTGGGACAACTCCAAGTGCCAGCGCGCTTGCCGCTGGTTCATTCTTCTTGGTGACTGGTAGAACTCCAAAGCCTTGTGGTCGGTTCTGACCTGAATTGGGTGCTGTGCGTACATCACGTAGTGCTGCCAGTGGCCTAATGCAACTACAATGCCCAAGAGCTCCTTGTCATACATGGGATAATTGGTCTCTGGCAGAGTCATCTTGCGGGAGAAGAAGCCAATTGGTTGTTCCAAACCGTCATCTGCTTCTTGCAATAGGACAGCTCCTATGGCGTAGTTGGACACATTGGTTTCTAGTATGAAGGGCTTAGCGGGGTCAGGATGTGCCAGTATGAGCGCACTGCACAAGAGTTCTTTGATGGCTTGGAAGGACTTCTCCTCAGCTTTGGTCCAGCAGAATGGCACCTTGCCTTGCAGTTTGATGAGGGGCGCCGCAACTCCAGACAAGTCCTTGCAGAAATTGAGGAGGAAGTTTACGGTACCCATGAAACTGTGTACCTGTGTAGTGTTTGTAGGCCTGGCGTATTCCTTGATGGCCTTGAGCTTGTCCGGGCAGATTGTGTGGCCGTCTTTGAACAGGATGTTGCCTAGGAAGGTGACAGATTCCTGGAAGAACTCACACTTAGAAGGTTTCAAGCGCAGGTCAGCTTCCTTAAGCCAGTCCAATACGGCTTTCACATCCTTGAGGTGTTGTGTCTTGTCCTTGCTGAAGATCAAGATGTTGTCTATGTATGCCAAGCAACACACGCCAATTAGGCTGCCAAGGACTTCAGTAATCATGCGCTGGAAGACTGCAGGAGCGTTCCTGAGTCCAAATGGCATGACCTTGTACTCAAAGATACCAAGGTTGCACTTAAAGGCGGTGTACTTCTGGTGATTGGGGCATACTGGAATCTGGTTGAAGGCGTCCGTTAAGTCAAGCTTTGTGAAGACCTTGCAGAGAGATACCATAGCATCAATATCTGCCATCAAAGGGATGGGATAATGATCAGGTTCAGTAATCTCATTGAGCTTGGTGAAGTTGACACAGGGGCGGAGCTCTCCAGATGCTTTGGGGACAAGGATGACAGGCACAGCGACGGGACTCTTGGACGGTACAATTTAACCTTTTTTTAACATCTTCTCAATGTATTCCTTTAGTGCGGCCTTCTTGTTTGGGTTCAAAGGGTAGATGGGCCCAACTTTAGGGAGCTTAGAGCCCTCTTTGAACTTGAATTCAAAGATGTGGCCATGTTTAGCTTTAGATATGGTAGTCTTAGCTTCAAACAGGTAGGAATAGTCAGCCAGACAGCTAGGAATGTCTGTACTGGCAAAGTTTATTGGTTGAAAATTAGGGTCTTGCTCAGAACCAGGGATGAGGCGTAGTGTGAATGACTCCTTGTCCTTTGGGCACAAGGTCACAAGGGAGTCGCTGATCTTGCATACAGGGCTGTGTGCATGCCACCAGTCCATGCCAAGGATGACCAGAACGGGAAGTTGCTCGAGAAGGTGCAAGGGAACTTGGAAGGCGGGGTGGTCATGTTGCACGAGTCTCATGGGACTGGGCAACTTCCATGACGGTACCTTTACCTTGCCATCCACCAGGGTGACTGGGACGTCAGGTCTGTATGCAAAGCCGTGTTTTTCAGCAAGGGCTTTGTCCAGGTAGGAGTGCAAGGAACCAGTGTCAATGAGCGCTGTGACATGCTCAGATTGCCGTTTGCCTTTATTATACCAAATAAGTTTTAAATTCAAAAGGAGGTAAGAGGAGAGAGTCAGTTTATTCTCTGTGTTGGAGGTGAGAGGACCGACCTTCTTGACGGCAGGGATGGATTCAGCAAAGCTGACAGTGTGCTTGGCAGGGGGCTCGGAGGTGGCGCGGACAAACTTTGACTTGGCGGGCTGGGCGGACTGGGCGGACTTGCGGGCAGCATCCTTTAGTAGATTAAGTTGCTTTTGCAAATTTTCTATGCCTGAAGCAATACGGATCTCCTCTTCCAGGCTGGTAGGCGGAATGACAATCAGGTCCTGTTGTAGGTCCAAGGACAGGCCGCGGCGGAAAAGAAAGGGCAAGGACAATTCATTGGCTGACACAGCCTTGCTCAATGAGAAAAGCACACATAGTAATTCAGGACTGAAGATGAGCCTTGCTTCAAACTAAGAAGCTCAGCCCAGGCTTCAGCCTGAGTGTTCTGTGGGTGTAGCTTTCCTTGGAGTAGGCTCTCCAAGGCGTCGAGGTTCGCGGGGAAGGGGTCCTGGTTGGACACATTGTCAATGAACCAGTCCAAGGTACTACCATGGAGCTGGTCAACCAGGGCGGACAGCATCTCTGTATTGGTCTGGCAAGCTGGCTTGTCATTGAGGCGAGCTTGCAGCTTCATCTTACCAATGATCAAGAGCAGTTTTCTCTGGTGGGATGCAGACAAGGGTTCTGAGTGCACAAGCTCTGCGGGAGCAACAGGCGCAATGAGGTTGGGGTCGGTGGGTTCTTCTGGCATGGCAGAATAGGGAGGCGGAGCAATGAAGCAGCCATAGAGTTCAGCCAGGAGGTGCGCGGTGGTGAAGAACACCAGGGTCAAAGTGATGTGGTGGGCATACCACGGATGTTGCACATCTGTATGTTATTGGTAACAAGCAGGTCTTGTACAAAAGAGAAAATCATAGAGTGTGATTTAATGTCACGTGCTCCTGGGCCAAAGATTGCCTCAAAGTTAATGGGGAGGCATGCCCATGCTGAGGCCACAAGTATGTAAACAAAGGACACACAGAAGTGACGCCCAAAGAATCTTCTGGACAATACAGGACCAAACATTCTCCACAGCAAGACTAGTACGTTACAAACATACAGAGCCAGCTGATAGCTGGTTAAGTCTGCCAATCCTAGTGGGAACATGGCGACTTATGGCAAGGAATAAGGCTTGGATGAATTAATAGGTGTTAGAGGATAACTTGCTTTATTAAGTATAAAGATGTAGAAAATCACACTAGAGAAGAGATTCACTAGTGTGAAGTATTTAAAAGGCAAGTGATTACAATAGGGGGCTAGCTTCAGATGATGATAGGACATCAAACTACTTAAGGATCCGTAAACAGCCCCTGTGCCAGTATATAACATGACGTAAGCAAAGTAGGTGTAGAGGCTGGACGTACAGTAGTACAGGATGCTGTTGCAACTGTAAAGTAGCTCTTTTCGTCCATATTTCAATATGGCAGAAATGTTATGAATTCTCATTCATGACAAACAATGGCCCAACCCTGCAATCTCCTCACATTCTCAATTGTCACAGGCACTATCCAGAGGCTTAGCAAGTAGTTTTTTGCCCATACTTTACTCAGGCTACCTGGGCTTCTGTCTTAGTGGAACTCTCTGAAGAAGCTGCTGAGGTAGCTGTTGCTTTTTTCCAAAAAATGTTACAGTGGTTCTTCTTAAACAGACTGTTTATAAGGAACTCCCTGGTCTGAGGTGCATGAATAAAAAGAAGAACAAAGAACAATATGAAGAACAATATGTCTTAATGGTCCTTTCTCCCTTTGGTTGAACCACAACACGGGTAGAAATATACATCCAAAAAGTGAAGGTCAAGGCTGTCATGGACACAGGATCTCCTGTTATGTCTCCTCCAAACTAGTGCATAAGCTCAAGTTTGCTCCTTATCTCAACTATCACAAAGCAATAAAAAAGCTGGCTTTTCCATGGCCAGAACCCTTGGTGCTTACTCCACTTTTCCCATGAGGTTTGCAAGCTCCTCTTAGCTGCCCCGCAGTGGTCCTGGAGAACAACAGCTATCTTTCTAATTGAAACCCAGCTCCTACGTGAATACAATGTTATCATTAAAATAAGGGAGAGCTACCTCTCTATCCTTGGTTATGAGATCCCGCTTATCTTTGAGAAAACCAATAGGATCCCTGGAAAACGCCTAAAAACCTGCTTGTTAGAATATCCATCTGGCATCTTCACACTAAAGTATTGCACTCACTATTTCAACATGAAGCGTCCCCCTTCCTCTTTTGATGCTTCTGAGGGTGTATCCCTTCTAGCCACGCCAGCTGTTACAATCCCTCCTGGTTTCCAAGTCATAATGGATTCTCAAATCTCCTATGAGTTGCCTGAACGCACATTCTTGGAGCTGTACTCCCCTTTGTCCATAGGCCGCTCAGAAATCACCTATGCCTTAGTATTCTTGACGCTTCTCATAAAGAACTTATTTCATTGTTGTTGGCTAACATGACCCTCCAACCTATTAATGTATCTAGAGGATAGGTAGTAGGTCATGGACGTCTTCTTAAGGCTCCTGATGTATTGTATTTACATCCATTCAGTACCATCATTAAATTCAACTTACCTGAGGATGAGCTGCAAGTGTTATCCCTTTTCACTGCCGAAAACTTTTCCCAACTCTCATCTATATAAAAATAGGAAGTGCTTGCTCTAGTGAATCGATTCCCAAATATCTTTGCCAAATACAGAACTGATTATGGATTTTCTAAGGGTTTCATACAACAGATTTATACAGGTGATGTTCCCCCCTTCTGTGCAAAGCCATAATGTTGCAGTAGAGTAGAAGATGCTCAAGTCTCCAAAAAGCAAACAGTTTCTTGACGCTGGTCTCCTAGCCCCCTCTCAGAGTCCTTGGGCCTCTCCCTTGCTGATCCTTAAGAAAAAGAATAGTGGACACCATATTGTCATGGATTACTGGTGCCTAAATTCCTTGACTAAGAAGTTGTCAGGGATCCACTGGGCAGGGAGAAGCCTGCCCACCTTATGGAAAAGAGCTCCCAAGTTAAGGCCCGCCACAACTGACCCAATAGGAACAGTTACCATAGCTAAATGGCCAAGCTGTCCAAGTGGAGAGAACCGTCCCAAGAGATTGCTGAAACGACCCAGGAGATAGTATCCTGTGAGGTACACTAACAGGTAGAAAGAGGCATTGGATCGCACCAAGGGTGGATCCTGCGAGACAGGAGGGACTGAGTATCTCCCATAGTTGAATTTCCTCCCCCAGCGTCCAGTGTCGTACTTGAACCATCCATTTTGCAGGCTAGGTTCCGGGTTGGCATCTGAAGGGGAAGAGTTCAGCCAATCTCTCTCAGGGGGAACTCCTTGCAGAGTCTCCCCAAGGATGGCTAGGAGAAAAGGAAATAGAAGAAGCAGAAGGAACCAAGGTTCCTTCATGACAGAGTGTACAAATCGGTTTGAAGTAATAAGAAGAAGAAGATTGGAAAGTAGCTTTATTGCTAGAACAAGGACAAGGATATACAGTGTGCGGCTTAAATAACTCAAAACCAGGGAAAAGAATGGCTCTCACAAGGAAGAGGAGATAGGGGGATCAGCAGAGGGAATTAATCCTCTCTTTTAGTGAGGGCATAAAGATTTAGAGTAAATTTACCTGTTATCCTTACTAGAAGATATTTGAGGAAGTCCATAATGGCATTGTGGAGGAGAGATAGAAGAGGGGAACAGGAAACCAAGGAACCGCTTTTCTGGGTGCCAAGAGGGAAACAGAGGTTCTTGAGACTTACTGGCTTATATTCCACAGGTAGAGGATTCAAATTGCGTGCGGGAAACAGCCAATCAAAAATCGGCATTTCTGAGCCTTCTTTTGTGATCAGGTTATGCCTATTGTCACAGATAACTGATTGGAAAATGCCTGAAGATGCTGACTGATCAGTTGAGTGTACAGCAAGGTCGCGAGTTCGAAACTCGTTGGAGACACCCTCTGGAGACCCGGAAGCCTCTGGAAAAGCTTCAGGGTAATCTCCCAAATGTCCATCCTGGAGCAAGTTTAATTTTTTGGGTTCAGGAATGAAATTCCTGACAGAAGTACTCTTAATCCTTGCCACAAATTGATGATGCTCTCAGGCGTCTTGGAGGATCAAAGCTCTTCTTTGCTATAAATTTAGTCTCGGGATATTGGCAGGTTGATCTCATCCCTGAAGATAGACAGAAGACTGCTCTTATTACATCCAAGGAACTGTTTAACCTATGTGTATGTGCAAGGACTTTGTAACGCTCCCGCCACTTTTCAAAGAGCCATGGATCTATCCTCTGTGATCTCAAAATCTTATGTGTTTTGGTTTATTTTGAAGGATTAACTGTATTCAGCGGGACTTTTACTGATTTTCTGTCTCACTTCAAGGAAGTTTTTATCAAAATATGTGAGGTAAAGCTTAAGTTAGAGCCCTCCAAATGCACTTTCTTTAAAGAACGCTTGGAGTTCTTGGGACATGAGGTTACACAGACAGGAATTAAACCTATGTCCAATAAAATAAATTTATTGACAAGATGCTACCACCTACTAACCTTTGTAAACTAAAAGTATTTCTGGGTATGATAGGATAATTTTTCAGTTTATCTCCGACTTTGCAGACCTAAGTGAACCATTAGTATAACTCTTGAGCAATGTTTCCTTTATATGGACGTCTAGTCAACAACAGGCCTTTGAGATGTTAAAGCAAAAATTCTAAGAGACCCAATCCTGGTATATTCTGACTATAATAAGGAAGTTATCCTTTATATTGATGCACGTGACCTTGCAGTTGGGTTATCCTCACTCAACTAGATGATGAAGATAAAAACTATTCTGTTGTATACCCCTGGGTTCTAAAAAAACATGAAAATAACCATTTTGTCACAGAAAAAGAGTGCAGGATGCATATACGCTTTCAAACAGTTCTGTTATTACATACATGAACACATTTTACTCTAGTCACATACCAAGCCTCGCTCAAATGGCTGCAACAATTGAAGGAACCAGAGGACCGTCTAGCTAGATGGGCTCTACGCTTACAAGGGTAATGTTTTACTGTGGTACACTGTCCTGTGATCCAACTCCAGAATGCTGATGTACTGTCGAAAATTCCCATACTGTCTCTACATCCTGCCAATGCTGATCAAATTTATGAGTTGATTGGATATCCCTCCTCTTGGGATGACAAGACAGAAGAAGTATGTGTAGCATTACAGAAGCTATCCCAGAATACCATCATTAGAGACCAACGGCTATTCAAAAAGTTCAAACATCAATACCTGCCATACATCTGCCCTAGTATTTGCCTCTCTCATCCTCCAAGCCCATAATAATACTGGGCATGGTGATATTTCCAAAACCCATGACTGGCTACAGAAACATTATTATTGGGAGAATTTTTGATTGTTAATTCCAGATGTTCTAGTAATTTGTCATGATTGCAACTTCAATTCCCCCGTGCCTTTGCTCATGAATTCAAATTGGTCCCTCCACAACACGCCTTTCATACTTTTAGTATAGATGCCCTTAGATCTTTATTTTGTACTTGCTTTGGGTGTAGGTTCATTCTGGTGGCAGTTGATCATTTCAGTAAATGCATTATAACCAGGACTACCAAGGACATCACCACCAAGATTACTGCTGCTTTCCTTCTACAAGTCATCTTATTTTGTCATGAATCCCCAAAGATCCTTCTCTCAGATAATGGTTCTAAATCAAGGCACGGTTAGTTACTTTAGTATTTAAGGCGTTGGGATCAGATCAGTCCTTCTCAGCCACCTAAAGTCCTTCAACCAATGGGATGGTTAAAAATGCTAACTCTTACCTGGTGTCTATAATGAGAAAATTGGTGTATTCTGATGCTAAAAACTGGGACATTAACTTCCAGCTGCTCTCTTTGTCTATAGACTCAGTAAGAAATGGATCATTAAGTTCAACTATTTTGCTATGTTATATGTTCAAGCCACTACCACTACCTTTCTGCTAGGTGTACCTCTCTTTGAAGCCAAATTCTCTGATGGTCCTGAAAAACACATTAAGTCCCTGGTCAGCCGTATCATTGAGACCCAAGCTACTGCCTATACTACAGCCTACAAGACAAAACTTTTGATCTCTCTCCAGATAAGCCAAATGGGTTTCCTTACTGAGTTCCAAGTAAGTGATCATGTGTTTTACTATCAATACTGTGTTGGATGCAGTGCTCATAAGCTTGATTCTTTTTGGATTGGCACCCTTGAAGTTACCTTTAAGAAGGGTTCCAAGTAAACTATCAAATTCTCGTCCATTGGGTGTCTCTTTGCTATATTCATGCCAAGTTCCTACACAATTATACCCCCACAGGCCAATCTATAAGAGGACAATGTTGTGAATAGCCACATTCAGACTTTATCAATTTCACCTTTGGTGGATTTGAATCTAGAGACAGACTTCAATTTCCTGTAGTAAACTTTGGATTTTGAAATTGCAACACTTCCTTAAAAGTATTGGTATTTTATTTCTATCTTTAGTCTCAAAATCAAGATCTACCCTCTACTTATTTGAGTGACAAATGATTCTATTACCCCCACCAATATTATGTGGTATCTAACTATATTATATATTCCTTTTCCAAACTCAATAAAGTTTAAGTTCCACATACTCCTTTCTTTTGTGTGTCTCTTGTACTTCAGCACGCCCTCCCTAGAAATCTCTAGAGGAGTTCTTAATTACAAAATCAATTAATAAAACAGTGTTAATGTGTTCTTCCCCTATTGCTTCATCCCTGGCAAAGTTTTGCTTAGTAAAAATTCAATCCTAACATTAGGATACACCACTGTGCCCTCCTTGAAAATTTCTCATGAGAGCACAACAGAATATTGCCTTTTTTATCCTAAGTTTAGATGGAATCAAGAATTTTGGTCTTTATAGAATATTTATTGATAGTTTTATTCTTATAAAAACATTCTTATAGTTTATGGAGCTTAATATGTATTTTAACATATGTGCTTCCAATCAGGGTATATGAAAACTTGCTTTGGAAGGCTATTATACCAGAATAAAGGAGCCCGTTCAGTTTGGAAGTTCATCAACTCAATATAACAGGGCAGACGCAGGCTCTGGTTGGCAGCATTCTAAAAATTTCCAACAGGTAGCATAAAAGAAAGGTACTCCTGTTAGTTTAGTAGCACTGCTAAACATTTTATAGTAATATAAAAGGTCTGTAATTATAAGTCTTTCATGTCAATTTGGAAGTACTTTTAAAGGACTTATTGTTATATTCACAAAAAGCTTTCTAATACTTCTAGCGCTTACTAATCTGTCTTTAATTTCCAAGATACTTGTTTTAACCCCCCAAAAAAGGCATCTAGCCAGGCACAATTCATAAAAAAGGATATTATTCTACTTTGGTTTTCTATTAAAAGTATATTAAGTGTTTAGTAGCTTAATTGCCCTTATCAACATTGGTGATTAGGTGGCTTGGATCTCATTTATAAGGTAAGGACTTTAATTAAGTACTCTTGCAGCCTAGGCTTTTGGAAGGTCAATATTAATTGGGTGGCATTATATCCATTGATATTTGAATAGCTCAATTAGATGGGATCAAACCATTCAATGGATTCATTCCCAATATGTGTCTTTTCAATTTAACTTGCTCTGGAGATAGGATTTCTACCTGGTCATTACTGAATATAGTGAGGCCAGCATTATGTCTATTACAACCCTAGCCAATCATAATCAATACTCATATATTCTGTAGTCAAGTATATAATCTCAGTCATCAACTTGATTGTGGTGCTTGCGGATAAAATAATCTAGCAACCTTCTGTCTAATTAAAAATAAGTGATTATTGAGGTAGATATAACATTCAATCATATTGTTCATATTTCCTAACAGTAAGTCTATTTTTAGATTATTTTTATTTTTTATTTTATTGAAGTTGGTCTTAAATAAGACTGATGGTTTACTTTTTATGCAAGAAAAATCATACGTGGGTAATATTCCATTTAGTGTACAATTTAATTTTTCTAATGATTAGCTTTGATTTTTACCAATAGCTGCGACAAGCGCGAACAAATGCAAAAATATTTGATTTTGTGGTCTTTATATGATTCACAAAATAATGAAAGTTCTCTACATTGAGGAGGAGAGTGGACATTAATGATGAGAAAATGGACTGACCAGAAAAACGATTGACAGGATTGGAGTATTGAAAATTCTGACGTGTAACCAAGCGCTGGGTCTAAGAAACTATTGCTTTTACACGAAAAAATTTATTTCATTATAATTTTAATAAACTATGAAAAAACAACTTATCCAGTCAATCAATTTTGAAATATAGAATAAGATTTCAAATGAGAATTATTAGAAGTATTTAATGATTTTATAGCTTTATAAATTAATAGGAACCGATTTTGGGGCGACGATGAAATGAAGGCTCTTCATCAGAGAAGCCACCTGAGCTATTGCTTTCGGGAAAAGATGTAGAATCTACACCACATGAAGCATCATCTTCAGAACACCCACCTGAGCCACTGCTTGGGACAAAATCAGTAGACATGCCCTCGTCACAAGCAGGGTCACCAGAAGAACAGCCGTCCGATCTATTGCTAGGAGGAGAAAAAGTAACTGGTTTCAAGCCACAATTTGGGTCATTTTCAGGGCAGGGATTTCTCCGAGGTCTTCTTGCCGGCCTTCTTGGTCTACAAGAGCCACCTCTGCAAGGCGATGAAGGCACACCGCATGAGCCATCATCCAAACAGGAAAACGAATTTCCGCAAGATGCCCCATTACAGAACCAAGAATCTTCAAAGCCATTTAAAGAACCACTGTTGTTGCCAATATTGGATAAGCCTCTGTTGGACATCGCGCTATTAGACTTGTCACTGTTGCTGGACATGGAGCTGTTGCTATCACTGTTGTCATTAAGGTCGTTATTAATGTTAATGTTGGTACTGTCATTGTTGTTATTGTTTTCGTTGTTGCCCATCATAGCATTCATGTAAGCCATCTTCTTTGCCCAGAGTAAACCTAATGTTCTACGCTCGACAGGGGCAGCATCTACAACAATGAGAGAGAAGAGTGCGACGAGGACTTTGGGATACATGTTTCAATTGATGGTTGTGTTAGTCTTCTGCTTCCTTTAATACCAGTCATGAATCTGCTTTGTAGTTTTTTGTGATGTGCTTACCAAAGTTATATGCTTACGCCATTAGTGCAATGCTTTAGTGCTTGAATAAGTGCTGTCGTCGATAAGCGTTGAATCCATACGAAATTTGGAATACATATTTGGCATTGGCGTGAGCCGCCAGCCTTGTGAGAGCTTCTATGCGTTTATAGCAGTGGCTGTGTACTGTTTTGTCTGGCATTAAATCATTGTTAAACTTAACTTGAATGATAATTTATTTCTTTGAAGCCTTTTATGAATTTGATCCTAGCAATAATTTATATAATTTAAATTTAACAGTAAAATGGTTTTTTTATGATGACATGGTTGTTAGCTCATTGGGGAATTGACATTCAAAGTATTACTGTTTTTTGATAGGATTTACAATCCCCATAAAGTGCAGATCAACCCAATTCGGCTTTGTGCTGCTGTTTTTACATGATATTACGACTGTGAATACAATTGATTAGTTTAACGTGCTTAAAAATTAAAATGAAAGGTTGGCCTCTTACCTTTCTTACTTTCTATCATCAAGCAAAATATTTCGACTCAATTTTTAGTACTTTTGAAAGCACTGATGTAAATATTTTTTACCAGGCATCTTTACTGATAAAGAAGATTTAAAATCTTCTTTAAGATATTATTATTAGTATTTTAAATTATTAACTCAATGATGCTGCAAATCTTTAAATGTGAAATCATAATAGCTTGTAAAGATAGACTTCCAAAGAGATTCTAAGAGAAATTGTAAAAGGACATCATAAGAGAGTTGATATTAATAGAAGAATAATTTAATAATTTTTTTGCATTTATCATAATCATGATAATTAAGTCTATATGACATTTAAAGATATGGGTCACGATTTTCTATGTTAATCCTAGGTTCCAGACCAAATATTAGATAGCTTGATTTAATATAATTTTATTAATATATTAAAACATGATAAATATAATTAAATTTTAAAGCTTAACTATTTTTTATATTAGATGAAACTTTAAAGATAATTCATTTTATATAAGATTATAGTTACAACTTTTAACATTTCTAAGAATTTTCTAATTTAATTATCAAACTAAAAATATTAAAAAGTTGCAAGGGAGAGTAATAGCAGCCCTAAAGCTATAAATGCTATTACTCTATCTTTGACTCATCTAAAATATTATTAGTTTTTATTAGAAAAATATTTTTGGGTAACTAATCACTCAACTTGAAATACACCATCTAGTGAGCCACCTAACTTCATGGACTTCTCCCAATACATCACTAGCTTCTTTACTTTTTTTTCTGGTTTAATCACCTGATGTATAATTATAAGTTATATCAGAACATTCTGGAAAACTTTCAAAAGTTTAAAACGTGAGATAGATAAATTTAATATCTTTCATCAAATATGCAATATTAATGCAAAGATTTCTAATCTTAAGTTTTCTTTTTATAGTACTAATGTTTCTTTATTACATATAAATAAACTTTTTTAAGAAAGATTTTAGCCAAGTAAAACTGAATTATATATTTTTTTCTTTTTGCCCAAAATTTTTAAGATCATTTATGCTAGTGATTAAAAGCTCTTTTTTCTTTGGTGTAAAGCTTTCTGGGTTGATAGCTCTTATGTTCATGACTATGACTCTTAAGTTGTTAATCGGGACCTGTGAATATAATCCTACCTGTCCTTTTCTACAAGGACTTCTCAAAGAATAGGAAGTGAACTTTATTGTGTTTTTATTTACAAAGTCTCTTGCCCAGCTGGCCTACAAGAATTCTGATAAAGAGGTGATAAAGGTTGTTGTTTAGGGCCCTCAAGTGGTACTTTAAATACCACTCTGGGTACAGAGTGGTGGCCTCTTGTCAGGATTCTGGGCATCTGGTCTTAGCTGTGATCCCGTCGAGCTGACTTGCAATGATCCAATTGGTTGTGACAAGTGGTGTAGGGTTTGGGAGAAGGCAAGATCAGGCCTCTCCTGTACAGCTGGCCTCCCAGTGTGCGCTGGTTATTGAATATGTGAGCCACTTGATTGGCTGAGGAATAAATCTTGGGATTTTCCGGCAGGAAATGACTAAGGATTTGCTGGCAAAGAATAGCTCGGGATTTTCTGGCAGGAAATGGTTAGGGATTTACTGGCGTAGAATAGCTCAGGATTTTCCGGTGGAAAATAGATAACAATGTACTGACAGAGAATGACTCGGAATATACTAGCAGAATATGGTGGCAGATAGCTGCATATTTGGTCAGAACTTACGACATGATCATGTCTGGTTCAAATCTGGCAATCAAGTCGATTATGTATTGAACAAGGGATTTACCGGTGGTAAATCCCCCTGGGTTGTTATGATGCTTATCAGTTGGGTATAAAGGATAGAATAGATGGGAACTGTGAGTGCCAAAGATGATCCAATTATTATAGTTGATTGTTTAATGTCCCAATAGATTTGCTGGCGGAAATTACTATGTAATAGATTTACTGGTGGCAATTGGCTATCCTGAGATTTGTTAGCAGTAAATGATGATCTGATGATTTACTGGTGTAAAACAACTAACAGAGGATTTACTGGTGGTAAATCCTCATGGCACTGCTAATTAGTGATTATCAACTTTGCTATACCAGTTTGCTTGACCATCATTGATAGTCAATTTTGGCTGTCTTCACATTTAGCATTTTGAAATTGCAGTAAAGTGACATTTGACAATAAATTTTTCTCATGAATTTTAGCATACCTATTAGATTTTGGTGCCTTTTAAAGAAAAATTATAAAAAATTCATATGAAACAAGTTAATATTTTTTATATTATCTATACTTTAATATATTTTATTTCAAATAATTCCCCTTAAAAAACCAGTGTTTCTTTATTTTCAGGAAATTCTAATAAGATAATACTTTAAAAAAAGTCATGGTATTTATTTTTTATTGTTTTTAAATAATGAGTTCAAATATTAGCAAGGAAATAGTTTTTAAATCAAAAAGTTTTATTGAATCCCTAAAATTCTTTAAATTCTCTTCAAAGTCATTAACTATAAACAAAATTCACGTTTAAATTATTGATATCTTTTATAAATTAATAACAAAAAAAATGATATTTATAATAATTTAATTTAATAGCTTCATTAGAAAAAATTAAATTAGGAAAAAATAAAACCATATCCGGAATTTATAAACAATAACTTAAAATCTATTAATCAGCACCAAAAACTTTTATCAGCATCAAATAAGAAGAACTAAGATGAAATTGATAAAGTGATTTTATTCTTAGATTTATACTTCTAATTTTTTAGTAAATATTTTATTGCAGATGAGTATATACTCATTTTTTTCAATATCTTTACAGATTTTTCTGGTACTTTTTTTGTAAACTGTCTTATTTCAAAAAAATTCTGTAGCAATTTTTTAAATTTTTTTTTAAAAAGATTTTTTTGCAGAATAGTTTTTTTCAACTTTTTTTCATTTGATGTTGTTTTTCCATTTTTGCTTATTTTTATTAAGTATTCAAATTCACTTTTAGTCATTTTAAATTCCATGTTATAAAGCTTTTTTAGTGATAGCTGGATGTAACCAGTGATCTCAGAGCTGTATGATACTTTTGAGGGAAAGTCTTGATCTGGCTTTTTAAGTTTTCAAAAAACTTATCAGGTTTTTTGCTTTTGAACAGTTTGCAAGAACTGAGAATTTCTAAATTCAGTTTGGGTGAGGGAGTGGATGATAAAATTTTCAAGACATCACTAGCAATAGAGAACTTCTTTTTTAGCATTGCAATTCTTTTTCTTTTTGGAGAAGCTCCAAAGAAGGGAAAATGATATCATGGTGGAAGTAAAGCTAACCATTGTTTTAAATTTTTAGGTTTTAGAAATTTGGTTTAAGTTTATTCTCTTGGGTGTGACTTTAAGTAGGGAAATTCTAATTGAATGCAGCCTATGGATAGGGTCTTTTAGATTAGATCCTTTACAATGAGTTGGTTCTTATATGCTAAGCTAAATGATACAGTACTAAAAAATGGTGCAATAGCTTTAACTTTAACCTAAACTTAAACTTATCTTTCTAGATTAAAACATTTTCCCAGATTTCATGTACATATGATGCATGTGCAGAAGCTAAGCATTAATATTACATCATATTTAAAAATAATGCAGAATCAATTAAAACAATGTAACTGCTTACTTCTGCATACTTCTGCAAAATTTAAAGAACTAAAATATTAAGTTTTTATATAAAGCTTTGTTGGAAGTTGGGTCTCACTTTTACCTTTTAAATAATCCAAGAAAAAAATAATTAACACCCTAACTTCAAACTATCAAAAAAACTTAAATAATTGAGCTTTTTTGATGAAATAAATTGCAAAAAATTACCTCATGATCTTAGATTTCTTAATTAAAAATACTAATTTGCTTTATAGATGAAAGTTATACAAATAGAAATTTTAGATTAATTAGTTAAATGTTTATTATCAAAACATTTTAATAAATCTGGCCTATACTTTTTAAAGTAACTTTGCTTTTATATTCATTATATTATATGTATTAAAATTATTTGACTAATAAAAAGTAAGAGCTTTAGCTTCATTTTGGTAGCTTACAGCTTTTAAAAATTATTTGTTTTTTGTTAAGTTATTACTATTTGAAATTTATAATGTGCAATAAGCTTTTTTACAAGTCGAATTAAAAAGTGCTACAAATTTGCTAGCATAAGTATTAGAAATTGGCCTAATAGTAAAAAAAGACCTATATCTTTAAATGTCATATAGACTTAATTATTTTGATTATGATAAATACAGAAAAATCTATTAAATAAAACTTATATTAATATCAACTCTCTTATGATATCCCTTTACAATTTCTCTTAGAATCTCTTTGGAAGTCCACCTTTACAGGTTATTATAATTTCACATTTAAAGATTTTCAGCATCATTGAGTTAATAATTTAAAATACTAATAATAATACTTTAAAGAAAATCAATTTAAAGCTTCTTTATCAGTAAAGAAGCCTGGTAAAATAATATTTACATCAGATCTTTCAAAAGTACTAATAATTGAGTCGATATATTTTATTTAAGGATAGAAAGTGAGAAATGTAAGAGGCCAACCTTTCATTTTAATTTTTAAGCACGTTAAAATAATCAATTGTATTCACAGTCGTAATATCATGTAAAAACAGCAGCACAAAGCCGAATTGGGTTGATCTGCACTTTAGGGGATTGTAAATCCTATCAAAAAATAGCAATACTTTGAATATCAATTCTCCAATGAGCTAACAACCATGTCATCATAAAAAAATCAATTTACTGTTAAATTTAAATTATATATATTATTGCTAGGATCAAATTCATAAGTGGTTTCAAAGCGATAAATTATCATTCAAGTTAAGTTTAACAATGATTTAATGCCAGACAAAACAGTACACAGCCACTGCTATAAACGCATAGAAGCTCTCACAAGGCTAGCGGCTCACGCCAATGCCAAATATGTATTCCAAATTTCTTATGGATTCAACGCTTATCGACGACAGCACTTATTCAAGCACTAAAGCATTGCACTAATGGCGTAAGCATATAACTTTGGTAAGCACATCACAAAAAACTACAAAGAAGATCCATGGCTGGTATTAAAGGAAGCAGAAGACAAGAACACAACCATCAATTGAAACATGCATCCCAAAGTCCTCGTCGCACTCTTCTCTCTCATTGTTGTAGATGCTGCCCCTGTCGAGCGTAGAACATTAGGTTTACTCTGGGCAAAGAAGATGGCTTACATGAATGCTATGATGGGCAACAACGACAACAATAACAACAATGACAGTACCAACATTAACATTAACAACGACCTTAATGACAACAGTGATAGCAACAGCTCCATGTCCAGCAACAGTGACAAGTCTAATAGCGCGATGTCCAACAGAGGCTTATCCAATATTGGCAACAACGGTGGTTCTCTAAATGGCTTTGAAGATTCTTGGTTCTGTAATGGGGCATCTTGCGGAAATTCGTTCTCCTGTTTGGATGATGGCTCATGCGGTGTGCCTTCATCGCCTTGCAGAGGTGGCTCTTGTAGACCAAGAAGACCAACAAGAAGACCTCGGATAAACCCCTGCCCTGAAAATGACCCAAATTGTGGCTTGAAACCAGTTACTTTTTCTCCTCCTAGCAATAGATCGGGCGGCTGTTCTTCTGGTGACCCTGCTTGTGACAAGGGCATGTCTACTGATTTTGTCCCAAGCAGTGGCTCAGGTGGGTGTTCTGAAGATGATGCTTCATGTGGTGTAGATTCTACATCTTTTCCCGAAAGCAATACCTCAGGTGGCTTCTCTGATGAAGAGCCTTCATTTCATCGTCGCCCCAAAATCGGTTCCTATTAATTTATAAAGCTATAAAATCATTAAATCTTTCTAATAATTCTCATTTGAAATCTTATTCTATTTTTCAAAATTGATTGACTGGATATGTTACTTTTTCCTATTTATTAAAATTTAAATGAAATAAAATATTTTCGGTTAAAAGTAATAGTTTCTTAGACCCAGCGCTTGGCTACACGTCAAAATTATCTCTACTCCAATCCTTCCAATCGTTTTTCTGGTCAGTCCATTTCCTATCATTGTTGTCCACTTGCCTCCTCGATGAAGAGAACTTTCAAGAATATGTGAATCTTATGGAGACCACAAAATGAAATCTATTATTGCGTTTTGTTCGTGCTTGTCACAGCTATTGGTAAAAATCAAAGCTAATCATTAGAAAAAATAAATTGTACACTAAATGGAATATTACCCACGTATGATTTTTATTGCATTAAAAGTCAACCATCAGTCTTATTTAAGACCAACTTCACTAAAATAAAAAATAAAAATAATCTAAAAATAGACTTACTGTTAGGAAATATGAACAATATGATTGAATGATATATCTTCCTCAATAATCACTTATAATTAATTAGACAGAAGGTTGCTAGATTATTTTATCCGCAAGCACCACAATCAAGTTGATGACTGAGATTATATTACTTGACTACAGAATATATGAGTATTGATTATGATTGGCTAGGGTTGTAATAGACATAATGCTGGCCTCACTATATTCAGGAATGACCAGGTAGAAATCCTATCTCCAGAGCAAGTTAAATCTAAAAGACACATATTAGGAATAAATCCATTGAATAGTTTGTATCCCATTTAATTGAGCTATTCAAATATCAATGGATATAATGCCACCCAATCAATATTGACCTTCCAAAAGCCTAGGTTGCAAGAGTACCCAACTAAAGTCCTTTTCTTATAGATGAGATCCAAGCCACCCAATCACCAATGTTGAGAAGGGCAATTAAGCTACTAAACACTTAATATACTTTTAATAGAAAACCCATGTAGAATCATCCTATTTATCAAAGATATTTTCTGGCTAGAGGCCTTTTTTGGGGGGTTAAAACAAGTATCTTGGAAATTAAAGACAGATTAGTAAGCGCTAGAAGTATTAGAAAGCTTTTTGTGAATAGAAATATAAGTCCTTTAAAAGTACTTCCAAATTGACATGAAAGACTTATAATTACAGACTTTTTTATTACTATAGAATGTTTAGCAGTAATGCTAACTAAAAAGCTTACCTTTCTTGTAAGCTACCTGTTGGATTTTTTTAGAATGCTGCCAGCCAGAGCCTGAGTCTGCCCTGTTATATTGAGTTGATGAGCTTCTAAACTGAACAGGCTCCTTCATTCTGGTACAATATCCTTCCAAAGCAAAATTTCATATACCCTGATTGGAAGCACATATGTTAAAATACATATTAAGCCTCATAAACTATAAGAATGTTTTTATAAGAATAAAACTATCAATAATTATTCTATAAAGACCAAAATTCTTGATTCCATCAAAACTTAGGATAAAAAAGGCAATATTCTGTTGTGCTCTCATAAGAAATTTTCAAGGAGGGCACAGTGGTATATCCTAATGTTAGGATTGAATTTTTACTAAGAAAAAAGGTTGCCAGGGATGAAGCAATAGGGGAAGATTACTTTAACAAAGTTTTATTAATTGACTTTGTAATGAAGAACTCCTCTAGAGATTTCTAGGGAGGGCGTGCTGAAGTACAAGAGACACACACAAGAAAGGAGTATGTGGAATTTAAACTTTATTGAGTTTGGAATAGGAATATATAATATAGTTAGATACCACATAATATTGGTGGGGGTAATAGAATCATTTGCCACTCAAATAAGTAGAGGGTGGATCTTGATTTTGAGACTCAAAGATAGAAATAAAATACCAATACTTTTAAGGAAGTGTTGCAATTTCAAAAGACAATGTTTACTACAGGAAATTGAAGTCTGTATCTAGATTCAAATCCACCAAAAAGTGAAATTGATAAAGTCTGAATGTGGCCATTCACAACATTGTCCTCTTATAGATTGGCCTGTGGGGGTATAATTGTGTAGGAACTTGGCATGAATATAGCAAAGAGACACCCACTGGACAGGAATTTGATAGTTTACTCGGAACCCTTCTTGAAGGTAACTTCAAGGGTGCCAATCCAAAAAGAATCAAGCTTATGAGCACTGCATCCAACACAGTATTGATAGTAAAACCCATGATCACTTACTTGGAACTCAGTAAGGAAACCCATTTGGCTTATCTGGAGAGAGATCAAAGGTTTTGTCTTGTAGGCTGTAGTATAGGCAGTAGCTTGGGTGTCAATGATACGGCTGACCAGGGACTTAATGTGTTTTTCAGGACCATCAGAGAATTTGGCTTCAAAGAGAGGAACACCTAGCAGAAAGGTAGTGGTAGCTGCTTGAACATATAACATAGCAAAATAGTTGAACTTAATGATCCATTTCTTACTGAGTCTATAGACAAAGAGAGCAGCTGGAAGTTAATGTCCCAGTTTTTAGCATCAGAGTACACCAATTTTCTCATGATAGACACCAGGTAAGAGTTAGCGTTTTTAACCATCCCATTGGTTGAGGGACTTTAGGTGGCTGAGAGGGACTGATCTGATCCCAACGCCTTAAATACTAAAGTAACTAACCTTGCCTTGATTTAGAACCATTATCTGAGAGAAGGATCTTTGGGCATTCATGACAAAATAAGATGACTTGTAGAAGGAAGGCAGCAGTAGTCTTGGTGGTGATGTCCTTGGTAGTACTGGTTATAAAGCATTTACTGAAATTATCAACAGCCACCAGAATGAACCTACATCCAAAGCAAGTACAAAATAAAGATCTAAGGGCATCTATACTAAAAGTATGAAAGGCGTGTTGTGGAGGGACCAATTTGAATTCATGAGCAAAAGCATGGGGGCATTGAAGTTGCAATCATGACAACTTACTAGAACATCTGGAATTAGCAATCGAAAATTCTCCCAATAATAATGTTTCTGTAGCCAGTCATGGGTTTTGGAAATACCACCATGCCCAGTATTATTATGGGCTTGGAGGGTGAGAGAGGAAAATACTAGGGCAGATGTATGGCAGGTATTAATGTTTGAACTTTTTGAATTGCCGTTGGTCTCTAATAATGGTATCCTGGGATAGTTTCTGTAATGCTACACATACTTCTTCTGTATTTTCATCCCAAGAGGAGGGATATCCAATCAACTCATAAATTTGATCAGCATTGGCAGGATGTAGAGACAGTATGGGAATTTTTGACAGTACATCAGCATTCTGGAGTTGGATCACAGGACAGTGTACCACAGTAAAACATTACCCTTGTAAGCGTAGAGCCCATCTAGCTAGACGGCCCTCTGGTTCCTTCAATTGTTGCAGCCATTTGAGCGAGGCTTGATATGTGACTAGAGTAAAATGTGTTCCATGTATGTAATAACAGAACTGTTTGAAAGCGTATATGCATCCTGCACTCTTTTTCTGTGACAAAATGGTTATTTTCATGTTTTTTTAGAACCCAGGGGTATACACAACAGGATGATAAACACCTTCATCATCTAGTTGAGTGAGGATAGCCCAACTGCAAGGTTACTTGCATCATTATAAAGGATGACTTTTCTATCATAGTCAGGATATACCAGGATGGGGCCTTTTTGAGGTTTTGCTTTAACATCTCAAAGGCCTGTTGTTGACTAGACGTCCATATAAAAGGAAAAATTGAACAAGAGTTATACTAATGGTTCACTGAGGTCTGCAAAGTCGGAGATAAACTAAAAATAGTATCCTATCATACCCAGAAAGACTTTTAGTCTACAAAGGTTAGTAGGTGGTAGCATCTTGTCAATAAATATATTTTATTGGACATAAGTTTAATTCCTGTCTGTGTAACCTCATGTCTCAAGAACTCCAAGCGTTCTTTAAAGAAAGTTTATTTGTAGAGCTTTAACTTAAGCTTTGTCTTACAGATTTTGATAAAAACTTCCTTGAGGTGAGACAGAGAATCAGTGGAAGTGGCTCTGAATACAGTTATTTCTTCAAATAAACCAAAACACATGAGAGTTTGAAATCACAGAGAATAGAATCCATGGCTCTTTGAAAAGTGGCGGGAGCGTTACAAAGTCCTTGCACATACACATAGGTTAAACAGTCCCTTGGACATAATAAGAGCAGCCTTCTGTCTATCTTCAGGGGAGAGATCAACCTGCAAATATCCAGAGGTTAAATCTATAGCTGAAGAGCAATTAGATCCTCTAAGACGTCTGAGAGCATCATCAATGTGTGGTAAGGGATAAGAGTTCTTCTTAGTAAAGGAATTTAGGTGGCAGTAATCCATGACAATACGATACACCATCCTTTTTCTTAAGGATCAGCAAAGGGGAGTCCCAAGGACTCTGAGAGGGGGCTAGAAGACCAGCGTCTAGTAGTTGCTTGAGCTCTTTGGAGACCTGCGCATCCTCTACTTTACTGCAGCAATATGGTTTTGCACAGAAGGGGGAACATCACCTGTATAAATTTGGTGTAAAAACCCTTAGAAAATCCATAATCAGTTCTGTCTTTGGCAAAGATATCTATAAATGATCCATTAGAGCAAGCACTTCCTTTTTTGTATAGGTGAGAGTTGGGAAAAATCTTCAGTAGTGAAGAGGGATAACACTTGCGGCCCATCCTCAGGTAAGTTGAAATTACTGAAGGTACTAAATGGATGTAAAGACAATACATCAGGAGCACTAAGAAGACGTCCATGACCTACTACCTGTCTCTTGATACGGTAATAGGCTGGGGGTCAGGTTAGCCAACAACAATTGGACAGGATGTTTATGAGAAATGTCAAGAATGCCGAGGCATAGGTGAGGTTCTGACCAGCCTAAGGACAAAGGGGAGTACAGCTCCAGGAAAGTGCGTTCAGGCAACTCATAGGAGATTTGAGAATCCATTATGACTTGGGAACCAGGAGGGATTGTAACAGCTGACGTAGCTAGAAGGGGTACACCCTCAGAAGCATCACAAGAGGAAGGGGGACGCTTCATGTTGGAAGAGTGAGTGCAATACTTTAGTGTGAAGATGCCAAATGAATATTCTAATAAGCAGGTTTTTAGGCGTTTCTCAGGGATCCTATTGAATTCCTCAAAGATAAGCGGCATCTCATAACCAAGGATAGAGATGTAGCCCTCCTTTAGGTTAATGATATCATTGTATTCTTGTATAAGCTGGGTTCTAATTAGAAAGTCATCGCTGTTATTCTCTAGGACCACTGCAGGGAAGCTAAGAGGAGCTTGCCAAATCTCATGGGAAGCGTGGAGTAAGCACCAAGGGCTCTGGTCATGAACAAGCCAGCTGTTCCATAAGTTTGGTGATAGTTGAGATAAGGAGAAAACTTGAGCTTATGCACTAGTTTGGAGGAGACATGACAGGAGATCCTGTGTCCATGACAGCCTTGACATTCACTTTTTGGATGTATATTTCTACCCATGTTGTGGTTCAACCAAAGGGAGAAAGGACCATTAAGACATCTTGATCTTCAGATTGTCCTTTGTCCTGCTTTTTATTCATGCACCTCAAACCAGGGAATTACTTATAAACAGTATGTAGCAGAAGGGCCACTGTAACGTTTTGGAAAAAAGCGTCAGCTACCTCAGCAGCTTCTTCAGATATTTCCACTAAGACAGGAGCCCAGGTAGCCTGAGTAAGGTATGGGCAAAAGGCCACTTGCTAAGCCTCTGGAGAGTGCCTGTGACAATTGAGAATGCGAGGAGATTGCAGGCATGGGCCATTGTTGGCTAAAGAAAAGGACATGGAGCATTCTAAATGACTTGGCATGAAGAACTTAGATGAGATGACAGGGTTCTCTGCTCATATAAATGGTAGTGAGAATTTATTGCAGCCATTTGTGTCATATGAGGTTCCTGAAGCCACCATTAGGGAAGCTATAGAGAGAAGTACCGACATGAAAACCTAATGTGTTGGAGGTGGCATGAAGTAAAAGTGTTTTTTTTGGTTCACTTAAAGCTCAAAATAACCATTTGTGGTAACCTAGAATAGAGAAAATGTGTAATGAATGACTGCTAGGAGTAGAATTTTTGGGGGGAGGAAACAAATATTTCTGGAATAGGAGAAGAACTAGGAGTTCTTCCAAGGTTTTTATCATTGGCAAAGGTTTGTTTATGATCTAGTAAAGAGTCATCTTAGGGATGTTTTATAAGTAATTGGAAGGGAACCAATAAAGTTGAAAATAGGGAAAAATATGTGATTTCCTATTATTTTATATTAATAAAAGCTTTTTTTGATGATCTGACAATAGAGCATCTCAGGGATGTTTATTAGAAAAATAATATTTTAATGAAAGCCAATTATTATACTAAACAAAAGAGGGGGGAAATAATGGTTTCTATGATTTTCAACGTTTTTAGGCTCAGGAAAACCTTTCAAGAGGTCTCATAATTTCTCTGGAGGGGGCTTAAATGCCTTAAATAGCAAAAGACAAGCTCAGGAAACATTGGATTTCATAAGAGAAACATGAGAAAATCACAACTTGAGTCACGGCAAAATGTTTCAGGATGATCCAAACCATGGGGAAAATCAAAAGATTGATCCAAAATGTGGAGAAACAGCAAAACAGGCAAAAAATAGGGGGAAACCAAATCAGAAAGCACTAAAAAAATCCAGAGTTCAGATAAACTTGTTGGGATAATTCAGACCCTTTCTGGGGCTATTTTTTGGCCTAATTAGCCAGGTTTAAGTCTTAACCTATTTATGAAAAATGATTGGGCTATTAAGATGAAAGCTTCCTAAATAATTAAAACACATAATAAATGCTTTAAAGTTTATTAAAAGGTAAAATAAGAGGCTTAATTAAAGAAAGCAGGTGAAAAACAATGGTTTTAGCCTTACAATGAGACTAAGCCAATGGTACCAACCATGGGACAGATTCTAGGACCTCTGAAGAAGACCATAGATTAAGCCTTTGCATGTGAAGACAGGACATAAGTTAGACTGCTGGACTGAAGAGGCTATAAAAAGGGCTGATTGATGGCCTCAATTATTCATTCAGGCAAGCATAAAATGATGAAATATGGATTTAGGGATGCACAAAATGGAATAGATCATGAAGATAAATATGAAGATGTATATCATGGACTAGACCTTTGAGCACAATTTGGAGAGTTTAAACTAGATATTTTTTACCTGGAGGACACCAAAAAGGACTTGGAACAGGTATTAACAGAAGGTTTCTTTGGGAACTTTGTTCTGCTTAATAAAGATATTCTTAACCCCTAATCTGATATTGACCTTGAGAATATGCCTGGATAGTGTTTTGACTTTCAAACTGGTATGAATGAAGAAGAGAACCCCAACCTAGCTGGATCATGGCTATGATTCAGGAAGCACCTTGATGGCTAAGAGAAACAAGCATCACATGAGATCAACATGTTGATGTTGATTTCAGAGAATCACACTCATGTTCTACCAGTAGCTATAAAAAGCTCTTTGTATTGCTATTTTAAAAGGAACATTATTTAATATATAACTTAATCTTACTTGATTAATATTGTTAAAATGCAATTTAAATAAATATAAATTATACAATATTGTCATTTTTTATTGCCCAACAGAGATGACAGTGCCCACTTTGTTTCCAAAACCAAAATTTATTTGCAGTTTTTCTAAAAAAAGGTTTTTTTAGGTTTTTATAATGTTTAATCACATTTAAAAACCAAGATTGATATTTGTTTTAAAAAACTGTTGTAGGAGATTTGGGTATAAAAAAGTATCAAAATAGAAAAAAAACTGACACATGATCCTTGTTGTGAATGGCCACATCCAGACACTGTCAATTTTGCCTGAGATGGGTTTGAATCTAGGGGAAGATTCAAATCTTCTATCTTTCAAATTTGTGCTCAAAAATATACCCCTTCCATAAAAGGAGCAGTATCAATTTCTGGTTTTGGGTCTTATGTTCAGGATCCCCATTCCACTTATATAAGTGGCAAGTGATCCTTTTACCCCACCGTATTCTGTGGTAACTAACTACAGTATATATTTCCATTCTATTTTCAATAAAAACTAAGTTCTACATACTCTTTTCTTTTGTGTGTTCTTTTGTACTTCAGTGCGCCCTCCCTAGACGCTTCTAGAGGAGATCACTTATTACATATCCAGTAATAGCAGCAACAAGGTAACGTCCCCTTCTCACTTCCTCTCTGTTAACTGTTTGCCTTAGTACAAACCCAATCCTATTGTTAGGATTCCACCACCGTGCCATCCTTGCCACGTCCTTGTGAGTGCACAACAATCCTGCAAGTGCTTCTTCTAGAATACATTTAATATACATAAATTTGAGTCTGGAAGTGTAACAATTTACAACTTGTTGAAACAACGTTAGTTAAATGTTTTTAATTGTGCTTACCTTTCCAGATGGTTTTTTGTTTTTCCATTGATTTGACGTCAATCTAGCTTTGGGCGAGTTTTTACTTATTTTTTGCTTTAAAAAAGCAATCATCACTTTCCTCAGCCTTTAGGATGTTGTCCTGCCTCTTTTCTTCCGTTTTTTAACAGTTTAGCTGTTAATTCTTGTGTCTTTTTTCTGCTTTTTTTCTTTCCCTTGATATTTTGATAATCAGGCAGGGCTCAACTGCTCATTACCTACTGCTTGAGTATTGTAAAGCTTTCTGGGTTGATAGCTCTTAAGTTCACGACTATGACTCTTAAGTTTTTAGTTGGGACCTGTGAATAAAATCCTACCTGTCCTTTTCTACAAGGACTTCTCAAAGAATAGGAAGTGAACTTTATTGTGCTTTTATTTACAAAGTCTCTAGCCCGGCTGGCTTACAAGATTTCTGATAAAGAGGTGATAAAGGTTGTTGTTTGGGCCCTCAAGTGGTACTTTAAATACCGCTCTGGGTGCAGTGTGGTGGCCTCTTGTCAGGTTTCTGGGCATCTGGTCTTAGCTGTGATCCTGTTCAGCTGACTTGCAATGGTCCGATTGGTTGTGACAAGTGGTGTAGGGTTTGGGAGAAGGCAAGATCAGGCCTCTCCTGTATAGCTGGCCTCTTGATGTGCGCTGGTTGGTTGAATATGTGAGCCACTTGATTGGCTGAGGAATAAATCACAGTATTTTCCGGAGGAAAATGGCTAGGGATTTACTGGTGGATAATAGCTTGGGATTTACCAGCAGAAAATAGATAACAATATACTGACAGAGAATAACTCAGAATATACTAGCGGAATATGGTGACAGACAGCTGCGTATTTGGTTGGAACTTACGACATGATCATGTCTGGTTCAAATCTGGCAATTGAGTCAATTATGTGTCAAACAAGGGATTTACCGCTGCTAAATCCCCCTGGGTTGTTATGATGTTTATCAGTTGGATATAGAAGATAGAGTAGATGGAAGCTGTGAATGCCAAAGATGATCCAGTTGTTATAGTTGATTTTCTAATATCCCAATGGATATGCCAGCGGAAATTACTATGTAATAGATTTACTGGTAGCAATGGTCATATTAGAGATTTGTCAGCGGTAAATGATCTAATGATTTGCTGGCGTAAAACAACTAACAATGGATTTCCTGCCGGTAAATCCCCATGACACTGCCAATTAGTGATTATCAACTTTGCTATACCAGTTTGCTTGACCATCATTGATAGTCAATTTTGGCTGTCTTCACACATGGCAATTCTTTCCCTCTTGGGAGAGGCAGCCAGTAAAAGAAAGGGTGTCATTTGGGAATTGAACTGAACAGATGTCATCTTTTGAGTGATGTGAATTGAAAGAGGGAAGGAAAGTTGATATGAACGCCTTGGATGATGTCTTAGACTTGGACCTTGATGTAGGTTAAACAGGGTAAAATGCAAGTTATTTTAGTTGATATACTTAAATTCAAATTATGCAATTCAGAATAAAAATGATGTGGTTAAGCTTGCTAAACTAAACTATAATTTATAAATTTTATCAATAGGCTTTAAGTACATCATGCAAACCTTAAGTCAGATGATCAAACTTTTATTCACATTATACCCTTGACTTATCCACCTATTCAAAAAAAATTTGATTTCAATGTTTATTTAAGCAGTTTTGAACTGGTTTAAAGTAAGAAAATATTAAATATTTCAATTAAAAAGCTATTTTAAGGCTCAAGATCCAAATTCATAACAGTGTATTGTTTTAAAAAATTAAAAATTATCTGAAATTAATTAGCTTAAAGTCAATATAACTTTTTAAATACTTCTTTGTTTTTAACCAAACAAAGCATTAAAAAGTAGCTCATTTTTTTCTCTTTAATTCTATAAAATAAAAAACTAACTAAAAATACAATGTTTTCTTTATTTATATTTTAAATAATAAACCATGATGTTAGTTTCAATGTTTAATTTTCTCTTTGACCTTATTTTTTATTTTATTTTAAATATACATATAATATGAAATATTTGATTTATATTTAACTTTTTTATTTGACAGATATAATATATTTAAAATCATTATTCTTTTAATAAATAATTTTTATTATAAATCTTATTGCTTTGTTTAAGTTATTTAAATTTTAACAATAAAATATATGATTGAATGATATTTTTTAAAATTAAAAATTTATTAAATTGTAAATTAAAGCTAATTAAAGACCTCTCATCAAAGTGATAACCTGCAAAAACTGATTAATTATTTGGTAGCACATTTAATACTAAATGGCTTAATCATAAAAATAATGACCCATATATAACATAAAACTAGCATTTTATTGTAAAATATTACTCTAATGTTGTTATGAATTGCTATATTTAGAAAATATCAATTTTGTCTTTAATGATTTCAAATCTAGGGACAGATCCAAAATTCCTGTTTTCAACTTTGGCAGTCAAAATTGTAACACTTTCACAAAAAAAGTGTCAAAAATATCCCTTTGAAACTCAAAAACAGGATCTACCTCTGCTTATGTATGATGTGAGTAATCCTAATACCCCACCTATGTTCTGTGGTATCTATCTACAGTTTATAATTCCATTACAAACCCAATAATGATTAAGTTCTATATACTCTTTTCTTTAGTGTTTCTCCTGTACTTCAGTGTGCCCTCCCTA